>PVHY01008396.1:12012-63454 GCA_004024945.1 Uropsilus gracilis
CCCCCCCCCCCGCCCCCCCCCCCCGCAGGGCTTGGGATCTGTGCGGAGGGGACGCCCCCTGCCCCCCTCCAGGTCATGCTTACCTGGGCGGGGCCCCTCCCAGTGCTGGGAATCACACGGAGACCTCTCTCACCAGAGGTCCGTGGACATGCAGCCCCGGGGAAGAGATTGCAGTGGCAGGCCTGCTTGGGCAGCACCTCCCGCCCTCGTGTTCACTTTGGATGTTTAGTGCAATGGTTTCAGTTCCTGGTACATGATTTATTGTTGTACTTTAATTTCATTTACTCTATCCAATCCATTGTCATGGCTTTATTCATCAAAATGCTAAACTGGTTTTCATCCATTATTTATTTTCTCAAATGATTGAAAGCTGAATTATAACATTATTTGGGGAATGTTAATGTTTTTGTGTAGCTTATTTCTAAATAAAAAGGTATGATGCTAGCATCCTATACACAAATTATTGTTTATGGAGTTAAACATATCTTTATCAATTAATTAATTGATGTTTACTGCAAGTCTCTGGACTAAGCACACAGAGACAAGATACCTGAAGCTTCATGAGAGCCAAAGGCATTCTAACTATGTTTATGCATGAAATGCAGCTGCTTCCATACAAAACCAGGTATTTTTTTTTTAATTTTGGCTTTTTTTTTTTGGAAATTTGCAAATATACCTTATTAATTGAAACATACTATGTTTGGGAATTCAAAGCACAAAGTTTCATAAAATATTCATTAGTCACGAAAAAGAAAATTTTCAGATATTTCTCTCTATGAAGACATGCATTTAGAGCTGGAAAGCAGGAAAGAATGCAACTGAGAAAAATAAATTGGCTAGAAACAGGCAGTCTCTGTAAACAACTCTAAAATAAGATCTCAACACCTTCAATATCAGTAGTTTTCTCCCCAGTGAGTGAGAGTTAACTTTCCTCAAATAGACAGGATGTTTCTCAGGACAGGATAAATCACTGTCAATTACACGAGACTCCACATGCAACCAAAATGAACAGGAAAGTCACAGCATGAGCAGTAGTTTCCTCATGCAATGACAAGCCCTCAGTCACCCACAATCAACATGTCCTCCTAAAAGTTCAGGGTGAAAGTCCAGAAAAAGTTGCCTTCTGAAGCCTTCATTATGAATGACATTCATGAGAAACTTGTAGACGCTAAAAGATGCCAACATGGTAGAATCATAAGAAAAAAAAAGTGTAAGTCTACAGGAAATTAAAAAAAAAATGTGAAAGTAGGGCACTCCAAAAAAATGAACCAATTTTGTTTTGACAACAAAAAACAACAATGGATGTACCACAGGACAGCAATATTTATTGAATGAACTTAACAAATATATAATAACTAAAAATAACAGTACAAATCTCCAAAACCAAGATGGAACCCCTTTTCACCTCAGAGACTACATCACAATACCATCTTTCAGAGGAATATGAGATGTTTAGGTTGACCCAAAAAAGCCAAGGTACTAAATATTTGAGAAGACTCTGTCATTCTTCAGCAGAGGACTGCTATTTCAGAAGAGCAAGAATAAGTGCTCCAGGGGAATAGGATGCCCAAGGAATTGTGTCTGCCCTATAGGAGTGCACTGGGCAACAGCAAAGCAAAAGCAAAATATGAAGTCCCGGCTGCACACTAAGGAGTGAACTCAGACCATAAAGGTCATCAATAGTACCTTCCTTCCTTTTTGAAATCCACCCTCTTGATACTTCAAAGTCAAAGAAACTGAGTCTCCATTCAAGAAGCACACCATAGCATTCAATTTTAAATCTGTTTTTAAAATGATCATAAAGCAAATGAACAAAATCACAATGCAAAAATCACAAAATAGCAGTTACAGGGGGTTGAAATTAAGACCAGGGTCGGAAAAAGATTCCTAAAGAAGTGTGTTTTATGAGTTGTCTAAGGAACCAGTGAACTTGTGTGCACATGGGAGGAGACAAAAAGCGCATTTCAGATAGGAAAATAAAGAATTGAGAAACTGGGTGTGCAATTTACTAAATTCTAGGTACAGCAAGGATGGTGGGCTTTGCTGGAATTGAGAAGACCCAATAAAGTGCTGGGATTTAACCAATGTGGGGGGGGGGAGGTAGCAAGTGATGTGGAGATAATAAAGCATGATGTTAAGATATGTGATAAATAAGTTCTAGGAAGCATGTGAGAAACTGCCACTGAATCACCCCCACAGCACCAAGTAAGTCTATTCTAAGCCCTTCAGGTTATCTCTAAATAAAGCCAGATGACGAGCAGCAAACTGAACTTCCAATATTTTTACCAGCTACTTACCATAAATTAAATATTCGATATGAATGCTATCAAAGTGATGGCATTTAAAATTCTGGGGGTCGAATGCACATCCTAGTGATTATAGGTGGTAATACTGTATGAAATGCATGAAATGCAGCTGCTTCCATACAAATTCCAAGAGCATGGATCTTAAGTGTTCTCACCACACACACACACACAAAAAGATAATTATATATGGTAATTCTATGATATAATGGAAGCATAGTTGGCTCTCCATGTCAGCTTACTTGGGCACATCCACATCCTGGAATTCAACCAACTGTGGATAGAAAAATATACTGTCTGCAGCTTGTGATAGTTGTTCTTGTACTGAACATGGACAGACTTTCCCCTCTTACCATTATTCCATGAATAATATAGAACAGCAACCATCTCCATAGTATGTACTGTATTAGGTATTCTAAGTAACCCAGGGATGATTTAATGTATACAGGAGAATACTCACAGATGATAACACACATCCTAGGCCATTTTCTCTAAGAGATTTAAGCACCCACAGGTTTTGGGACCAATGTCCTGCAGATACGATGGGAGAACTATTGTTATGTGGTAATCATCTTACAGTATGTCAGTGTATCAAAATGACACCTTTGACAGCTTAACACCTTAAATTTACACAATGTTGGTATATTAACTATGTGTCAATAAAACTGGGGAGAGGAAGTAGCTGTAAAGAGGTAGCTGAGGATGTTGCTCTCAGTGACACTGTTAGGATACAGGTGATGTTTCACTCAGGGCTTACAAACAAAAAGAGCTATGTTCATTTTGAGCAACTGGTCTGTTTCCTTCTTAGTGGCAATCACATAACTCTAAGAGCTTTTTCTATTGGGAGGGGATTCTAGATCTTCCAGCCATATATGAGGTCTACCTCCAGCAATTCCACAAACTTTACCAAGTATACTGAGCCTCTTTCCCCTAACTGACCTCCCCAAATTTTCTAGTTATTTCTCTTACTCTCTCTTCACTGGGATCCTCTTTCCCAAGCCCTTTGCTCCAGTGTGGGCTCTGGGGCTGTCAGTCTTTGGTGGGTGAGACTATCTTTTACACCCACATTTTAACACTGTGGAAAAGGACACATCTCACAGTCAAAGTCTAATGGTTCAATTAGCTGTCTTTTTTTTTCTTCAAGTGTTTTATATTGGTAGTAATTTAGATTCAATGAAAACATGGTAATAAATCAAAGAACAGACCTGAAATAACCATAAAGGTCAAGCTTCTCCTGTAAACGCTGAGACACAGGGGAGAAGCCTACAGCAAGCCAGAAAGGAAGTGAGAGAAAAGAGGCATCTGAACAGGGAATATCTGAGCAGGCTCTTGGCATGGAGGTAACAGTGGACACTGAATGTAGAAAAGAACAGAACAGGAAGGGGCAGGACCCAAGGACCACAGCTGAGGTGGGTGGAGGGGCTGCCCCACTGACTAAGAGTCCAAGGTCATTATTCACAGGCAGCCTGAGGCAGCCAAGAGGTTCCTGATTTTTTAACCTAGTCTGTCCCCGCTCTCACTTTCCTGGTGCCTCTTCTATGGGACATAGAACACCAGTCAATCTATACCTTTCTATTTTATTGGCATTTTCCTGATGCTGGATCCAAATCTGATTTTTCCAGTTAGTTCTGGCTTACTAATGATAGTGCAGTCAGTAGGATCCAGCTCCTGTCATGAGCTGGTCCCAAGGTTTCTTATATAAAAGCAAGAACCTAAGATTCAGACTACAGGCCTGCCTGTCTTTTCTTACACTGTGAACCTGAAGCTCACCAGGACAATCAGACAGCCCATACAGTACAATTACATAACCAGGGGGTCTAGACATCAAAGGGTTTTGCTTCCCTTTCAACCCTGTAACCAACAGGAATGGAGCAGAGCAGGATTAACAGAAGTGTGTGGAGTAACAGAGGGAGAAATGGTTTCACAGTGTGAAAAATATACGACTGACCTACAAAGGGGCCCAAGAGACCTATTTGGTGAGGAAATGGTCTGTATCTTAATGGCAGTGGTTAGGTAAGCATGTATAATTATAAACTGAAGAAAGCATTACACTTCAAATGGGTATGTTCTATTACAGGTGAATTATACCTCAATAAGTTGATTTTTTAAAATATTGCCCAGGAATTAATTATACAGGTTAAATTAAATCATCTCTCTTTCTTCTCTTTTAAGTGTTCATATGGTAGCCACCAAATCCTCATGAAACACAGATGAGAAATGGAAGATGAAATACATGGCTTCTTTAGAAGCCATGCTTATTCCTGGTATAAATGAAGGTTTTGTAAACCTTGTTTGTGGTTCTCAAAAGTTGATATCAGAAAATTGTACCTTATTCTCTATAGTCCTCAAATGTAGAAAAAGCAGAGATAATTTAAAAGGCACTGAACCCAATCACTGGTAAAGTACAAGTAAACCAAATTCATACAAACATAAAACAAGTTGAGTAACTCAGTGTCACACAGCAGAGAACAGGAGTGGAATGCTGTCAAACTGCAAACAGCATCAGCAAAGCACTGATGCTGCTTTCTTAGGAACTTAGAAGGTAAAGTGGTCTGTTTATTTGGAAATAACAGGTATGAGAGGGAAAAAAATGATACTAGCCTGGCAAATTTTTCTTGGATTCAGTGCTCAGGTGCAGAGCTTCAAAGTTAACTTTTTTTAATCTCAGATAAATGTTTTTAAAGATATGAAAGGTCTATAAAAATCAAAGGAAATCCAAATGTTCTAACTGAGAAGGTTGGATGAATATTCTCTGGTAATTTTCTATTTCAGTCCAGTTTCATCTCGAGACCTTAAAAGGGGGGAAAGACTGTCTCTTTAGTAAATAGTGCTGGAAAAACTGAAAGATCATACATGAAAGAATGAAGCTGGATCACTTGCTAACCCCTCATACAAAAATAGATTCCAAATGGACTGAAGATTTAGATTTAAGACTAGCAATAATAAAACATATAGAAGCAAGCATTGGTAATATGCTTCTACCAAGGCTAGTCATACCATCTTGACCAGCACTGAAAAATTAAAAATCATAGGTGGGGAAGAATAAAGGTTTGCTCTATTTCATTCAAATCTCCGAAAGGCCAATTGTGGTCAATATTTTCGCAACCATCAAGAAAAACTCAGGCCAGAGATAGAAACTGGTTCTCTGGCCCTTACAAAATCAAACATAGCTTTTACTGAGTCAAAAGTTCCATTCTTTTTTTAGAAGCAGGAAAGAAAAAAACATTATTGCCAGTGACTCAAAGCAAAGTAATTTAACTTCACGCTTCACTACTGAGATGCTTCCAGAACAGTCACTGACGACATCTGCAATATCAAATCTTGTTACCTGTTCAGAAGCCTTAGTTCAAGGTTGATAATGATCCTGTAATTTTAAAATGTATCTTTGTTCAGATAATACATTACTTTAATCATAATTTCAGGTTGCGGAATAATCACCAGCTCACCAAATTCAAAAGAAGTACAATATTGGGGTTAAAAATCTTCAAAACAGGTAGGTGGTAGAATTAAGGTAGGATTACAACAAAGGTAAGATGCAAATGAATGATATCAGCATGTAAGAAAAATGCATGCGTGTGTTTTAACTCTACAGTAGGTTAACACAGTACCCTTCGTATCACACAGAAGAACCTGGTGCTCCCCCTAGAATCTGTCTCTAACATTCTTTTCTGCTAAATGGAAAGTTTCTATCTTGAAATTCAAAGTATTTAAAGATTTTAAAGCTTATCTTTTCCAGTGAGCAAGTAAACCTTCAAAGAATCTAAATATTCCAAAGAACATGATTAAGAAGACTTTCACTTGTTAAGAGGTGATAATTTGAGCTTTTATACCCCCCAAAAAAGGGAGTATAAATAAAAAGTATCTACAAGATCTTGTTCAAGCACAGCACAATGCTTGATTGCTGTAATATAGCTCAGATATAGCTTTGCTTGAGGAAGTCATTAGTACTTGTGGCCTTATCACCATACCCCTGTCTGATGGTTCACACAACTGTGTTAATAGTAACTATGCCTTGATAAAATTAGTTACCACTTATTGAATATCATGTGCTGGAAATTATTCTAAAGATTACAAAACAAAGCACTAAAAAGTACCTTAACTATTTCACACAAAGTTGAACATGAAGGCACAGTGAGGTTAAGCAGCTCAAGATCAACCAAGCTGAAAACCACAGGTTTCAACATTCATGCTCAAGGAACCTGCACTCCAGAACCAGTGCTGCTCCATCAATTAGGGAGGAAAAGCTCCAAACTTTCCAGCAGGATCTAACTTAATTTAGCAGACACCCTACTTCCTTTTGTTATGCAGAACAGTCTGGGGGAGAAGGGGACAGCTTTGGTCCAGGGAGATACTGAAGAAGAAGGTGAAAAACAACAAAAAAGTCAATGAAACAGAACTTTGGACTAACATCTAGCTGAACTTAGTACTCCAAGTTTTCAGGTAATGTTAAGTCTACAGGTGGTACCCAAATGCTAGGCTCTCATAAGCTTATGAAAAAAGTTCTTTATCTCAGCAGTATAAAACATGCACAGAAAAAGGGAAATTTGTCAAAATGTTCATAGGATAGTGAGCAAATGTAATCTCACCTCAAATATCTTATATTTTCTAAGCTAACAGTGAATAGACATCATTTTTATAAGTAGGAAAAATTACATTAAAATTTATGAGATTTCAAAAAAGAGAAGAATGAGGCCATATGCCTCTTACTGACTGCACAACGAAATCCTGAGCTATGCGAAAGTGAGTTCCTAAAAAGTCAGTCGCACAGACACTTGCATTAAACAACCAGTAACAAAATGGTTTGTTATTTTGTCATTTTAAAAGCACTGTGCAGAAGAAAATATAGTGGAGCTCATTTCCCACTCAGTTTCTCATGGGTTGGAAAACAAAACTTGTCGAGAACATGGAAACTAATCTGTTATTCTAGAAGACGGTATGTTCCAGGTTCGAAAAGGCTTGGTTATCTGTGGTTATGAAATACCTCACCAGACACCACTTTTGCAAACTGCCCTTTTTGCTCCCCACAGGTAAGACCTGGGCTAATGCGTTTTTTAACATGGTTTTTCCCCCTGCTCCCAGCTGGCCAGTCACCAAGACTCTCTTCCAACTCTGATTTCTGAACCAACAAGGTTCAGCCATGGGACTATGACTCACTAAGGTTTGGCAATCACTGTGAGAGAAATCAAAAGTGACTTGCTAATAAGACACTTACTAAACAGCATCCAATTGGTAGCTTTCATATGTATTTGCTGTGTGTGTGTTACATGTCTGTACATTTTTACTGCGGTAACACTGGTCTACAGTATTGCATATGATTGAGGGGGACTAGGATCCCACCTCTTCAGGGGTTTGTCACCACACCATACCCACCACCAAGGCTCCCACAGTCTCCCACCACAGACTATTTGCCCCCTCCCCCACTTTGCCACTCACCCCACACTCCCACCCTGGTAGCCTCAACTCTGTAGCCATATTCCTAGCATTTGTTTGGTTCAGTTTTGTCTGTCCCCTTGTTTTGTTCCTTTGTGGTCACATATAAGTGAAATGATTTTGTATTTGTCTTTCTCTTTCTGACTTATTTTCCTTAGCATCATCCCTTTCAGTTCTACCAAGGTTGTAGCAAATAGCAGGATTTCATTTTAACAGTTTGTTTAACAATATCTGCATAGGCTTAATACTTAGTGGTCTGTGGTTTACTTACTTAGTGGTTTGCTTACAGGCTGGGGGAAAAATAACAGGCTCAAAGCTATTCTGTAGAAAGCCATTCTAAAATGACTTCCAAGGAACATTCCTGGAAAGCACACTATAAACTGCCCACACCCCTCCAAATCCCTAGGGTACTGATACATAGGAGCTTCACTTGACACCTGTGCTTCAGAGTTAAGAAAAAACAAAAACACTGACAACAGTTTAAGAGCAAGGAGAAAATGGAGCATCAATTGCCTTAGGAACCAGAAAGAGTGCCCTCACCTAGAAGGAAGAGCAAGCCAGCCAGCAGCTCCACCACATGGTCTGGGATTAGCAAACACTATGGTTCAAAAGAAGCTGGTGTAAGTCTCAGGTACACAGGTAATCCCCAATATCCTCCCTTCTTCTCAACTCTGTCCCTCTAACCTTCTGTCTCCAAGGCAACTGAGTGGAAAACTTCTCATATTCTGAATCACATGAAGGCAAAGCAATTCAGGCTGGTGGAGGGTCCACCCCAATTTGGGAACACACACACACGACCATCCCCACCGCGGGGTAGACAATAGCATGGGCACTGCAGAAAGTCAAACATCCTGACCTTGTGACTCTGCTTAGATGGAATTCTGAACCTCCACCAGTTACTTATCTGTATACACACTGCCGCTGGGGCTGCTGTGTGGACTGTAAAGTGAACATTAAAAGTGTGAACTCTGTTGGGGTCAGAGTGACCTCTTGACTGGATCACCCTTTACTTAAAGTGGTAATCAGCAAGTATGACCCCTGCTTGTCAACCTAAAGCAGTGGGATCAAAATTGTAAGAGTCTAGGGTCACATCTGAGCTACCATTACCCAAAAAAGCCACACAACAGTGTCAGGTCTATTATTATGCAATAATAAAACGTAGAAATTAAAGGTCTTATAGAGCCCAGACGAAAAGCAGCAGAACCACAAGCGTTATGATAAATTACAGCCTCAGGAACAAATAAAAACACTGCACGCACAGGTTCACGGACCCAGGCACAGACCTTCCTGTAAATGCACATCACCCAGCTTTCCTGGTGCCTGGCCCCACACACTTAGAAGGTGGGCAGCTGCTATTTAAAGGCATGTGCTGGTTGTCAAAGGGAAGGACAAGAAGAACAAAGGATCAATAAGACAAGGGGCTCTGTTCGCAAGTTGACAGTCCAGAAACGCAAGAAGCCTTTTGCACGTATTTTTCAGAGACAGAGTTGTTCACTGTTGACTCAGCACTCCAGGACGGAATGCAGCGTTAAAAGGAACTGTCAGTAAGTGAATGTAAGGTGCTTTACAAGTATGAGTCTGCTTGTAAATTAGTTCAATAGATAACAAGCAAATAAATACGCATATAAACAAGAAAGTACAAGCACACGCACGCGTGCACACATACACATGACCCCACAAACACTTCACACAAAATAACACTTCACAGACCCAAGGTTACTGCACCATGAGCAGCCCAGAATTGCCTAGGCCACTTCCTCATAAGCCCTCTGCCCAGCTGTGCCCACCTTCCCCACAGGGTCAGTTGATTTTGGGGGTAGAGGTGCCAAGCGGGAGGTTACATGGCCAAAGGTGCCCACATACTTCCAATATGAGCTTTCAGTTCTCTCCACCATCTACAGGTCTCTCAATTGCCAAAGGCAGGAAAGAAGACTGGACAGCTTAGTAAAATATAACATGTCAAGCCCCTTCTCCAAAAGTCCAGTTCAATATCAAGGTTACAACCTGGCCAAACTGAGAAACAAGCACTTCGAGTTTCAAAAATAACAGACCCGAAAGAGCAATTGTTAATTGGTGCAAAGCAGCACGGAGCCCTGTGAACATTTGTCTGCCACCCAGTTGTAATGTGTGAGATGAGAGGGGTCTCCATAAAGGACCAGTCTCGGCACAGCAGCCCTGGAGCAGGAAGCACCAGATACCGACCTACTAGCAGTGTGCACGCAGTGACGGTCATGGTTATGACTCCAGAGCCATGTGGCTCTGTGTGCGCTGATGTAATACTCTGCTATAAAATCAGAAGTCTTTAATAAAGGACCACATTCTGCATGCAAAAAGCCAGAAACAACTGGAGGGCTTTCATGAAAAACAGCTTCTCAGGAAACTAGAAACTGAAGGCCTGACACGCAAATTAGCTTCCTAAACTATAGTTTGCTCTTCTCAGCACCACCTCACTGCTATCTGGGGCAGCCCCAGGTCACCCTAGGGACACAGCTCCTTGGAGCACACAGGGAGGGAGGGAGCTTCCCCACAGGGCTGCAGGGCTCACAGAAAGCACCTCACATTACAAGCCAGGAAAACAACAAGAGTGCTTGAAAATTGCCTCATTCCACCCAGGGTCTTGGTAGAATAAAGGAAGAGATGCTAGAAGGAGGCTGTTTTCCTTTGGTTAAGTTTCTATGTGTTCAAATTCTAATAGGAGTTTCAGTTCCACGCCCCACCCCTCTACCCCCACCCCCCCACCCCCCCAGCACATGACTCTTATCCAACCTCAAAGCAGACTAGGAACCAATCTGCTTTGCATTTCAGGGCAGCCTATCCAGGCAAACACATGTGAACAAGCTGGCCTTCTTGCAACACTTATTTTTGTCTTGATTCTGGGCAACAGGTTTTGGCCACATGGACAGAAGAAGGACACAGGGCAGTCAGGAAAATGGACTCAAGGTTTTGAGACAGCTATGACTGGTTTCTGCTCAGCACTCAGTAGGAGATTCTCTGGACATCTCTGGAGAGAATTCACTAGAAATGCAACTTCGAGAGAAGGAGCTCCCTGCCACTAAGCCTCACAACCATCCCAGATCCAGATGGTTCAGTAAAATATTCCATCACAATATTTTAAAAAAAACACCTAATAATTGAAGAAGGCAACCTTCAATTGTAACTGATCTGAAATCTGTTTACCTTTACACTGTCATCAGATGCCCTCCCTCCCTCCCTCAGATACCTGAAATAAAAATGTCCCTCTGCACTCAGTGTCACACCTGGACTGACTCAGCCTTGAGCTGACACACACTGACTAACAGCTGTCTGATCCCTAAGGCTCATCAAGGAAAAGTCTTCGTCTTTCCAGTTTAAATGTGGGGCAGGGAACACACACCCATAGGTGCTGTAAAGTATCCCAGCTGCAGAGTGGGACTCACAGAAGGGCCAAGTCTCCCCACCTTGATCTGCAGCTGACTCCAGGTGGGGGAGGGACTGGAAATTCAAGACCCCTGAGATGCTGACATTCAGGGACCATGCACCATCCTTTCCCCTAGTTTCACCTCTCCCTTGTTTCCCTAGCAGGCTGAATGCATGGAAGAAGAAGGGACACCAGTAGTACACTCCAGGCAGAGCTGAGAGCAAGGAAAAGCCAATGGTGGGAACATACATCTGTGCATTCCTGAACATTAGCTAAAATGGCTAGCGTATAGAGAGAAAAAAAAAAGAGAAAGCAGAATACTTACTGCAGATTCACTCATATCAAACTACCCAACAACACATCAAAACTTTTTGTGATTTCTGATCCTATTTCTGCATATTTATGCTGTGGTATTTGTGTCTCTGTACACAAGAAACTGGATAAAAAGTTTAACATTTCTGAGCAGGTGTAACATCCCTGTTTATTTAGAAAAACACCTAAGTGTGTATGTATGTATTTAACATGACAAAAAAAAAAGTTAAAACACAACTAGTAAATTCAAAAGAAATGTGAATGTTTCTATGAAATAGCATAAAAATATCTTTCACTTTTTAGTGTTAGTAAAGAATGCTAAAGCCCAAGTGATCACAAATCAATCACCTAACCAATAAGTTCAGAGATAAAGTACATTCACTTAAGGGAGAGAAGGGGTGTCAGAACTAGATATACAAATATTCTTCTCTGGAGGTTTTTGTAGAATGGTTCTGAGTCCACATTTCTCATCTGATTAACACTAGAACAAGAGTCACCAGCCTGGGAACTGAGATAATAGGTCAACAGTCTCAGTAAGGAAAAAAAAAATAAATCTAATATCACCTAACACAACATTTTAGCAGCTTCAGTCTTTCCTCAGAACTCAGTTCGTGACTAGTAGTAATGACCGACTGAATCCCCATCCAAATAAAACCTAAGGACCGTCTATCCAGTTAATACCAGTTAATAATAGCCAACTACAACCAACATTTCCTGAGAATGTGACTCAGTGGTGGTAACCCACCACTGGTAGGCAAAACCGAAGCCCCAGAATTCCAGCCCCACCCCTTAGGCCCTGGTCAGCTCTGCAAACAGGTCTTTGGAGAGTCAGTTTACTCACAGGTGAAGTTCTTGGGGCAGGCTGTTTACTCTGCAGTACCCTCCCATCACCTTCTCCCCCAGTTCTGATGCACCCGCCCACCACACCAACCCCTTCAACCCACACATTTGAAAACATGTTAAAGTTTTGTCTGGAACAATTCTTACAGGTCTTCACTTAGAGTTTCTGTACATCTGAATGACTGCCAAGTGACCAGACAATGGTGAGCACCTGGTGAACAAGGAAATTCCCCCTCAAGAAGAGTGCTATGCTCCTCTCAGCAGGGCAGCAAGTGCTCCTGTGGTCTTCCCAGAGATGAAACACTTAATCAGGCATGCAAAGAAGTCTTTAAAGCACAGACATTTAAATAAAAAGTAATCAGAAATTCCTAACACTGAATATAGGTAGGGCTTTTGAGACTTCCCTCTAGGTGTTAAAAAATAAAACAAATTCCTCTTCGAAGAACTTTAGTGTGTCACAGTGGTAAGAATAATAAAACTGTCAGAGCTTACTGTGTGCTAAGTGCCACCAACCACCCCTCACAATCCCTATGAAGCCTGTGCTTTAATTACTCCCATTTTATGGATTAGGAAAATAAGCAAAGGTTGAGAGACTTGTCCAACAGTTTGCCGCCAACAAGTTGGAGGGTGAGATTCAAAAACTGAGCTGCTAGTTAAGTATAAATAATAACCGGGCTGGAGAATTTGGAAAAAAAGTTTCTTAGAAGTGCAGTAAGTCAGAAATTTCAGGAAATTATTTCACTACATAATCCATCACAGAAAGGCAGACTACTCTGTCACCTCGGAGAGAGGAATAGTATTCTAAACATCTAAGCCACCAAAGCTGCCAGGCTTCAAAAAAGTTAAAAGTGACATTAATGCGCTAATGTTACCTACCTGTACTGTAACTTTAGATCAAAAACGCAGATGTTTCAAACTGGATAAGCTCAAATTTAACACCATTATCTTGATAAGCTTTTCCTAACACACTCCTCCCTACTAACTCAGAACATTACCCTCAATTTCAAGGCTCTTTCTCAAAGCACTACTGTAGCATTCCCTGTTACCATTTGTATAGTGAACACCCAACTTTACTTTTTTTTTTTTTTGAAACTGGGTCTCACGGTGCCCGGGGTACCACAGACTCAAGCAATCCCCAGCCTCAGCTTCCCAGGTAGCTGGGATTACAGGCACATGCCACCACATCCAGCTATTTTTTTTGGAACTAGGTCTCGCTACTGGCCCCAGGCGGGACTCAAACCGTGATCCCTAGCCCCGGCCGCTTCACTGGCTGACGCTTACAGGCACGAGCCACCGTTCCCGGCCTGAACACCCAACTTTAATTAACTACATAAATAGAAGTAGCTAAGGACAGAGAACAAAAAAGCAAAAAGAACCCAACAGTCAGTTATTCAGTTTTAAAAAGAACAGTTAGAACTGTAAGCTCAGCTATAAATCTTTCACACAATTTTTGTTTACCCAGGATAACAGGTGAACACATCAGCCTCAGTGCTGAAGACTTGTTTCATCAGACCACAGTGTGCAAAGTATAAGTAAAGGCCTGTTCATTAGCTCAACAAATTAATTGTGAGATAACTGTTATGTTGCACTTCCAAAATTTGGAAGAGATCATCTACTCAGTACCAGGCAGCTTTCCTTCATCTGCCTCTTTCTCATTCCCCACTGAAATACAGGAATCTCTGTGGTCACCCAGGCAGAGACCACCTAGGGAGTGTCCCCTCAAACAACACAAATAGCCAGCGGCAAAGGGTAAAGCTTCCCTTTCCTCAAAGGCTTCCTTCCTGTTCACTTACTTAAAAAAAAGAAACAAGGCTCCCAATTCCTCCCCCAGGGGAACAGCAAGCAGATGTTTTCCTCATGCCTCTTCTGACAGCAGCAAAGCCCATCACACCTACAAGCCAGACCCTGAAGAGCCACATGGAATCAATAACTCGATTCTGCTTTTAATCAAAGATAGAAATATTAGGGATTAACTGCAGTTTGGTAGGGTTGTAACAGAACCCACAGAAACAAAACAAGTTGCCCAAGAAAGCTTTAAACAGTTCTGGAAATGTTGTTTCTCCACCCCCATATATGCACGCATACTTTTTGCATGAAACGGTTGTATGCCGGTGAGAACAGCTTGAAAAACCAATTGGTTTCCAAAAAGAAGGCAACTGGACAAAAAGAAAACTCACTGAGCTCCAACTCTAAAGATTTACACTGACCTATGGACACACGTGAAAGCTGCTGCCCTGACTAGAGGCAGGAGACCTGCAGAACGAAAGGAACCTGGGCATCCTGGCAGCTAATGAGGATGTTCGTGACCACAAGCTGGCAGCTGTCTGCTTTCACCTGACACCTCCCACAACTCTCACATCCACTACTGCTGGCAAGCAGAGCCTCCCAGGAATAGAGACCTGGTCCTCTCCAGGTCTCCTAACTGACCAGAAGTTACAAGGAATGCATTTGTGTTACATGCTGCTCCCATTTAGGTTATCCACTGACTTTGATTCAATGCTACCCCTGAGTACAGTTGGGAGAAACTGAATTTTAGAGTTTGAAAATTTTTACAGATTATCTAGTCAAGCCCTCAGATTTACAGATTATCTAGCCAAGCCCTTAGTTTGACAGCTGAATCTCAAAAAGGTAAAGACTTAACAGCTAACTCACCTTAGTGGATGAACTATGTGTGTCCATACTTGGCACAAGTAGTCTATCAGCCAATACTCTCCCTGCTGGGGTGCTGGGGGCTCCACAGAGTGTTCAGGAGCAGAGGTTTGGGTAGAATGGCCACACCATTGCCTGTGCTTCTCAAGAAGTTAGGATCAGGTGAAAGGATAAGCAAGAACTCTGTGTCTAAGATAATTTAGTTCATTCCTTCCTCTCTGTTGCAATTCAAATAAAAACAAGGGGCAACCTTTGATTAAATACACCTGGCTAGATAGGAGGCTTTTAAAAAAAATAGATGCAGGAATGTATTTAGCTTTGTGAGGATTTACTTTCACAACAACACATACCTTTGGCACAGGGAGACGCTTTAATTGACTTAGAAGTTAAATTGGGTGACTGAATGAGGCTGTCAGTCTCTAATTCTGAGGAAGTTATAAAGATTTATGTAAAACATTTCAATCAAAGTGGTAAAATAAACCAAAGTACAAGTTGTGAAGTTGAACTTTAAGACCTGGTTTGTCCCAGAAACCAGTGGTTTCCAACCTAGGCCATGTATGTGAGTTAACACATGCCAAGTGTGTGAGTTAACATTCAACACAGTCAGGTTCACAGATGACTCAACCCCCAGAGCTGCACTCTTCACAGATGGGGTTCCAGATACAGTGGGGCAGAGAGAAGTCAAATCTGCTTTGTTCACATGGAATTCATGACCCACAGAATCCATGGGCATAGAGTATAGTTTGTTTCAACCACTTCAATTTTGGGGTGAGTTGTTATGCACTGGGAGGCATTTAAAAACCCCAGTGGCCAAGGCGAACTGCAGTCCAATGAAGTCAGCATCTCTGATAGGGAGTAGGTAAAAGTGAGCAGGACTCAAGCATCCATTTTTAAAGCACCACAGATGGTTATACTGTCTCTCCAAGGTTAAAAGTCATATCCAGATCTGTGCTGTCCAATACAGTGCCCACCTGCTACATACAGGCGACTTTCCAAAAAAATTTTGTTTAATTATATATTCAGTTCCTCTGTTGTACTTGCCACATTTCAAGGGCTCAACAGTAATATCTGGGCAATCTGTATTAGATAGCAATACAGAGAACATTTCCAGAAGCACAGGAGTGGTGTTGGGCTAGGCCAGTGGTTCTCAATGCTTGCTCCTGAGCTGGCAGTGTGAGTTTATCACTTAGGAATTACTAAAAATGCAAACTCTCAAACCATAGCTCAGGTCTGCTGGATCAGAACCTTCTGGGGTAGGGCTTCGACATGGTTCTGAGGCACACTCAAGTATGAAAATTACCACTCTTGTTAGCACCTATATAAAATCATTCTTCCATGACTTATCATATTTAAATTTGAAATTACTAACTTTAAACTTTATTAAAATGAATAGTTCTTTCCATACAACTTCAAAGATGTATTAATGTTGCCCTTCCTTGAGAAGAAATACCTTTCACTTAGCAAGCACAGGGTTCTAAAAAGTTACATGAAGATATCCTCAATTATTTATAATCATTAAGAGAAACAACCTCAAAGTTCAAAATAAAGAAATTAAGTGAAACAAAACAGTATTCTATTCTCAAAATTACAACTGTGAAAAAATGTAGCAAGACAGACAGACATGGGGAGATCGCAGCAACCTGGTCTGCTGTGTTCCAGAAGCACAGTTCCTCATCCAGGAAAGAGGACATGATTCCAGAAGAAAGAGACCAGTGGGCCAAGTATCAACTAACAACTTACAATGAGAGAGGAGCTGGAGTAATCAAAAGGGGGAAAGGGGAAAGGGGGAACAGGGTAGTGGTATAGGAAGGGTCATAATGGGAACAATAACTATAAATATGACTAATGTATGAAAAAAATTGTTTAATTTGAAATTATTTTAAAAATTCTAAAAAATAGACACGTGAGACAAGCAGACAATATTGTAACCACAGATATTTGCTACACAGACATCAACAAAATGCAGGTAGAGGAAAAATAAGATGGCTGATTTGTTAGGCTCCACTGGACAATGACTCCCAGACCCTTAGGTTCCACTGCACAATGACTCCCAGACCCTTTCACCTTTTTATCTCTGCCTCCTCCTTGACCTATGCATTTAAGGAAGCCAATTTTGTAAAAAGATACAATTGCTTGTAAAAAGTTCATGGCAAGAACAATTTGGGAAACACTGCGACTATTTTATCCACGAGTCACTGAATCTTATAGGAACTTAAAATCAAGAGTGCCTTCAAGGGCTTAGAAGTCCTCATCTACAGAAGCAAAGAAAATGGGACTATATCAAACTAAAAAACTTCTGTACAGCAAAAAAGACAATAACAAAAAGACACCCGACTGGATGGGAAAAAATTTTTGCACTCCATACAACTAATACCAAAGATGTACAAAGAATTCACACAACTCAACAAAAACAAAGCAAAAAGCCCAGTCAAAAAGTGGGCAGAAAAGCTTAAAAGATACTTCTTCAATGAGGAAATTCAAATGGCCATCAGGCATAAGAAAAAATGATCAATATTACTTAAAATCAGGGAAATGGAAATCAAAACCACATTGCAGTATCACCTTATCACCTCACACCAGTAAGAATGGCCCATAACAACACAAACAACAGGAAAAAAAAAAAAAAAAACAGAAAACAAGTAACATCAAGCACCGGTGGGGATGTGGAGAACACTTTTACATTGCCAGTGGGAATGCAAACTGGTCCAGTTACTATAGAAAGCTGTATGGAGGACCCTCAAACTACTAGAAATGGAGCTACCATTTGATCCAGTGATGCCACTTCTAAGGAATCTACCCAAAGGATACAAAAACACTAAATCAAAAGGAAACCTGCACTCATATGCTTATCAGAGTACATTTATTGTAGCCAAGCCATGGAAACAATCCAAATGCCCAAAAACTGACGAATGGCTCAGAAATTTGTGATATATTTATACAATGGAGTATTATTCAGCAATCAAAAAAGACAAACTTAATATGTCATTTGAAGCAACATGGATGGAGCTAAAAGGAATTATGCTAGCAGAAATAAGCCAAAAGAAAGAGAGACCAGATAGTCTCACTCATATGTGGGATATAACAAATAAAAAGACAAAAAAAGGTCAAAATGAACAAGCTGATTACTGAACTGAAACAGAAAAGGTGAGGGAGGGAGGAAGGGAAGAAGAGCTGGGGAGAAGGATGAGCACAGTGAATAGGATGATGGTTCATGGGTGACATGGTGGTGGAAGAAATTCAGGGTATACAACAATGTAAATGCTCCAGTGGCGCAATCGGTTAGTGCACGGTACTTATACAACAATGTAAGAAAATATGTTAATTAATAAAAAGAAATATCCTAATCCACAGGGTCCATGTGTTTCCCTAACCTTAAATTTGCAAATATAAGGATTATGTATTTTTCTACACAAAATTTTTGAGATGTGAGAACCTGACTGTTTTACCTGTGTTTACTTGCCATGTGATTGCTGGCTGATACATGTCCAAATAAACTAATTCCAAGGAGGACTGTCCCATGTTTTCTTTTTATATCTGTAAATCAAAATTCCCAGTAATAATTTGCAGAATGATCTTCTTTAAAAAGACAGCTCCTGAGTCCCATTTTAATTGCATTTTGAACTCATTTTTATTACATGGATTCTTTTATTACATCTTCATTTTTCATATATAGTTTAACGTGACTTCCTTTATTGCAGCACTAGTGTTAGTAAACACTAGTTTTTTACATTGTAATGGTACAAAATCATCTTTTTGAGTTTATGTTTTTCCTGTTGGTTTGTCCACTATTGTTTCCTTTGCAAGTAATATGTTCCAAACACCTTTAAATTTTATTTATTCATGTATTTATTTATGTATTAAATATTTATTTTTTGAGATTAGGTCTCACTAATTTTGCCTGTGGAACTGCAGGCTCATGTTGCCTGGAGTACCAGGAACTCAAGCAATCCCCAGCCTCAGCTTCCCAGATAGCTGGGATTACAGGTGCGTGCCACCACGCCCAGCTACTTTTTTGGAACTAGGTCTCGCTACATTACCCTGGGTGGGACTCACACCGCAATCCAGAGTTCCAGCCACAACTTCCTAGACGGCCGCTTACAGGCATGTAAGCGCCACCATGCCCAGCCTCACCTTTAAATTTTAAATAAACACTTTCTCTGCTCTAGCTTCAGGAAAGATTTGAGAAATGCTAACTGGTTGACTTGTCCTTAGAATACTTACTATTTGGGAGAAACATGTTCCTATAAAATTCTTTGAAATGTATACATGACATGCATAACTGTATGAGAAACAATCCAAGTTACCCACTTATTTCCCCCTACATTTTGTCACAAAAAGTCAAATTAACTGGGAGGATGATAAACTGATCAGTCTAGTATCACTTTAAAAATTTTCCCACATCTGACAGGTATATACTTTTAAATTAAGAGCAGTCAAAATAAAATTTCTGAACTAAAATCTTTGTAGTAGTGATGGAAACGTAGGGTTTTTTATTTTTTTCAGCAATTTATATTGATCACAATTAATTATCTTGAAATGAGAATGCATGAAATTGAGAGTTGTCTAGGGCAGTTGCTATCTTCAATTCTAACATTCCTTGTATGAAAAAGGAAATCATTAATTTCAATTGTTGGAGTTAAGTGAAAACAGGGATATGACAAAAGCTTGCAATGATACATTTTTTAATAGCAAAGAGGCTTTACGAAGTGATTGCAGTGTGCTGGGTTTTCTTGAAATCTGGGCAGAGAACACAATGACAAGTCATATTGTTGTGGTCCCAGATAAGCCAAGTGTAACTAGACAAAGCCACTTCTGACAAATGTCTTTAACATAAAAGACAGAGACCAACACAAACAAACAAAACAATACACTGTGGGGGGAGGGGGGAAAGCAGACTATACAAAGGAAACTATGAATAATGTCCTTAGAGGGAGAAAATAACACAATCAAGGAATAAGGGGGGGGGTGTTTGCGGAATATTGTTTTTTTTTAAAAATAAAGGCTAAAAAAAGAATTCTTGGATTAAAAGTAATAATAGAAAAATGAAAACTAAACATGAGGGTTGGAAGACAAACTGGAGAAAATCTCCCAGAAGGTAGAACAAGACAGTGATGAAATATAGTAAGGAAAAATAAGATATTCATGGCCAATCAGGTCCAAATAAGAGTTCCAAAAAAAAGTAAATAGAGAGAATTTGTGAACTGAATTAATTCACAAACTTTCTTTTTAGAACTGTAGAATGTAAGTTTCCAGGTCAAAAGATGCATTATTATAATCTCACTAAAAAATGATAAGGAAAGAACATTCTATAAGATTCCAAAAAGGGAAATTTTAGGTCACATCCAAAAATTAGAAATCTAAATGACTTTTGTACTTTGCAACATAAGTTTTCAACTGGAAGAAAAAAGACATTAGAGCAACTAACACATTTAAAACAGAACAGGACACCTACTGAAACTACCAATGAAATAAAAGAATCAAATGATATATTCATGGTTTCAAAACATTCCCTCTGTAATAGCCTTTCCCAGGAAGCTACTAAGTATGCTGTATACAACTAAAATAGAAAACCAAAGAAAGAAAAGGGAAACAGAAAAACAAGAGATTCCACACAGAAGAGAGTCAACAGGTATCTTCAGTAAGATTTAAAAGGAAATTCCAAAATAGTTATACTAGGCAGAGGTCAACTGGTTCACAAGCAGCATTAGAAGGGCTAAGGAGAAACATCTATAAGAACTCAATGAACTTGAGAAAGTACTTGGTATGTCTGAATGTCTTTTAAGGAGACAAGAAAAAGGACAGATAATTTAAGAATTGAACTAAAGTAAGGTTAAGTAATCCTCCCCCTTTTTCCCCAAATGTAAGGTTTCCCCTAGTTCAACCAAGGTCTGAAAAAATTATCTGGTCTAGAGACACATGAGCAGTAAACATCCTAAAAACTTATGGAACAGCAGGGAAAATCAGTCTGGAAATTTAAAAAAAAGTTGTAATACTTTGTGTGTAATGCATGAAATAGAAAATATACATACGGTTGACCAAGAAGTATCTTTTTCCCACTGCTCACCCTGACTTATTTTACAACACTACATTATCCACCTGCAATATGTAAAATTGGGCAGGAACGTAAACTTTGATGATCTTTACTAAGAGCCCAAACAGCCCAGTTTTTCTTTTTAGCTAAGCTAGGTTATATGAGTGCATTGTTTTGGAATGTTACAATTTACTTACTAAAATAATAAAAACAAAAGAGTATGCAGAAAACAGGTCCCATTCTAAGTTCTCCCATCTTAAATTAGAACGTTCTGTTTGGTAAAATTTGGTAGATTATTTTTTGCATCTGGGAACACTCAAATTTTTTGCATATAAATTAATGATAATAGCATGACTGGATATAAAAAATAACCTATCAGATCATTCTACTTTGGGATGGGAAGGAAGGGGAAATCTGTATGTACTTCATGATAAAAGATCCACTTCCTAAAAGTTATGAGAATTCCATATATAAGCCTCATCCCTATTTTTTTTTTTTTTTTTTTTGAGACTAGGTCTCACTATTTTTTTTTGCCTGTGGAACTGCAGGCTCTCATTGCCTGGGGTACCACAGACTCAAGCAATCCCCAGCCTCAGCTTCCCAGGTAGCTGGGATTACAGGCGCACGCCACCAGCCCAGCTATTCATCCCTATTTTTTAAATCACCACTACCAACCACACTGAATGTAAAACTTAATGACTGCAAGTCAGTACACTGGTCTTTAAGCTAGAAAAGGAATTTGCTGAAATATATATCATTGTGTGTACGCACGCACCTGAAAACAAGTGAGAAATGAATGACTGGTTACCTTTCTTTTAGAGGTGAGGGAATGGGAAGAGTAGAGAATGACAGTAATGGTGAAAGGGAGACTTTTCATTGCTTATCTGTCTATACTTTGATTTTTTAATGAGTTCTCATTTTGACACATTAGGGGCCTAATTATACTCCCCCCTTCTGAATTTCCCTGTTTCTACATCCTATTCTATACCCTTACAACACACAATCACCCAGAAGTAATTTGTGGCAGATATACTTTCACTTGCTTTAGCAAAAGACTTCTGCCTATCTTATAAATGTGAACTTGCTTGCACTCCCACCAGCAGTGTAAAAGAGTTCCTTTTTCTCCACATCCATGCCAACACTTGTTCGTTTTATTTAACTGGTCCAGTCACTATGGAAGACTGTGTGGGGCACCCTCAAACAATTTAAAGTGTAATTACCATTCGATCCAGCAATCCCACTACTGGCAATCTAATCTACCTTGAAGGCATGAAAACACTAATTCAAAAGGACACCTGTACGTGCATGTTTATTGCAGCTCTGTTTACAATTGCCAAGATATGGAAACAAACCAAATGCCCCAAAACCTACGATTGGCTGAAAATGTGGTATATGTACACGATGGAATACTATGCATCAATCAAGGAGGACAAACTTATGTTATTTGCAGCAACATGGACGGAACTAGGACTCATATTAGCAGAAATAAGTCAAAAAGAAAAAGAGAAATACAGGATAGTCTCACTTAGATGACAAACAAACAAGAAAAATTAGAAACAACCAATGAGGCTGAACAATGGAGGGAGAGAGGAGGAGAAAGAAGGCAGGGGAGGCGGAGGGCACAAAAGAGCAGGATGGTTAACAGGTGTTAGGGAAATGGGAAAACTCTGGGGTACACAAAAATGTAATACACACACGTATATATGCAAAATTAAAGAAAAAAAAAGTGAACCTGGGCTTTCAGCACCCATGTGCTCAGCACAAATGCCACCAGTCCTTGCAGGCTGTTAAAAACTTAGGTCTCTTACACAATTCCTTCCCAGTGCACCTGCACACTGCTAACCCAACTCAATGTGGACACTTGCCATGTTTCACGTGCTGTTCAAAGGCATGGTAGACAAAAATGGTTAGCAAGACAAGGTACCTGCCTTCAGGGAGCTCACAGCCTCCAGGAGGAGGCAAAGAGGAAATATGTCAGTTCCACATAATACAGTACATGTAAAGGCAAAACTATACATAACCTACCATATTGTATATTAACCATTTTAAACTCTAGTTCTCTATCTCAAATGACAAGAAATGAGAGCCCCTGGCACAGGCACTAAATCTGCAGTTACTTTGGAGCCGAATCCCCTGCAGAGCATATACTCGCCAGATCTGAACTTCACAAATGTCTTCTACATAGCACGATTTTTCTAAGAAACAAATTCATGTATGTTTTAACGTTTCAGAACAGTAACCAGTATACATGTCAGCTATCAACTTGGTGCTCTGCAGTGGATAATAAATTAGCTAGAATTTCTGAATCAGAAGAAATTTCTTTAATCTCACAAAACCTAGGATCACATGAGCATCATAGAGTCCTGGCTTTGAGTCCAAAAGAGGGGGAAAAATTATGAAATCTAAGCCCATCTGTTTCTTTTCCTAGAAATCAATACACTCCTGTTGCTTTTACTGGTAAGGCTGAAAACTTTCACTCAATAACTTAGAATTTCTACTGCTGGCTAACACATTTGTAATTTCGTGGAATTTTCAGAATTCTCAACTTGACATAGGCTTGCCAATACTTATTTCTTATACTTCAAACCTTAAATTTCTAGGTAAGAAAAATAACATTCTCACTTTGCTCTGAGCTTTATGATAGAAATAAACTGCAGACACAACATAAAGAATTGTTGCAATTAATCAACCCAGTGCCCAAGGGAGGAATTGTTTCTATTTTTAAATGCACTGCAGCTTTAAGGGAAATCTGGTGGAGAAATATGAAACCAAGCTGCATAATGAAAATCAAAATACATTTGTTGTCTCCATCCTTTCAAAGGCAAGTAATCCTAATCTACAAGTAGCATGGTTAAGTTGACTCCTCGGTTTGTCTGTAAACTTAACGAAAGGTACTCAGGCAGAATCCCAGAGAGAGCACCATCCATCCACCATGCTAATCTGTCAGGATCACATCTGTCAGGACTGAACAAGAGAACACCTATTTCTCAATGCTATTCTTGTAGCTCCAGATAAGAGGTATTCTAATAAGCAATAATAAGCTATTCTAATAAGCAAACCACTGGATAAATCCCCCAATCACCCTGTGAATCTTAAAAGACCCTGGCTGTTAACTGTAGTACCCCTAAAAATGATCAATGGATTATTTACAATTTCTTATCAACTGTCTTCAGTTATAAATCCCACCCAAGTTCCACAAAATTAAATGTTTCCCTCCACAAAGGACAAAGCTTGATTTCATTAAATAGTAGCTAACAGTAGCACTCTTTATTGTTAAGAGCAACAAGGAAAACAGAAGCAACAGCTACACAACAGGAGTTAGACTATTCTACCTTCTTCCCAGACTTTGAAGAAACTGACCCAGCAGAATTACTTTTGTGACAATATGAAAAATAACCAGTTTTGGGGAAAATGCTGGTTGATGTAGGTGTCTGATATATAATCTGTATCTATTTTCATTTATGCCTTGAGTTTACTTCTTCCACCATGAAACATGCAACTCATTTGTGATATAAGTACTAAACAATTAAAATATATCTAAAATACTATGCAAGGAAATACTCATTACTGAAAAGCATTTAACAGGAGATTTTAAATATAACTTAGCTATTTACTGTCACCATAGCAATCTGCTGTAGGTAGCAGAATGTTTGCAAACTGGCTTAAAATTGCCACACAAAAAGAAAAGACTGCCCAAACTTATGTTAATTCCTTCTCCCAAATTTAGCAAAATGTGTAAAACACCGCATGATTATCATGATTATAGAAAGGAAGCAATTGCTTCCATAAACAATCACTTAACAAATCTTACAGTCTCTCTTCAGTGAAACTCTCTATAGAGAGTAATACTCATCAAATTGTAGCAGATCAATCAACAGGTGAAGTTTACAAACATAACTCATACTCATGAGCAAAACAAATTAATTCCATCAAATCTCCAGCGTTTCCTTTTCTATTTTTACAAGCTACTGCATTGCTATACTGAATGAATTCCTACTCTTTTCTTCTAGGGGGCTCACCAGAAAAATGCCAAATATTCTAATTATTTTAAGGCATTTTCCCATACGGATGCATGGAATAGAGCCGAATTAATAAGGATCCAACAGTTACCACTTTTCAAATGCAAATATGTTGCCATCTAGTAAATGCAGCCCCCTTTTAAATATCCCCCAGTGTCTACACAGCTCTGGGCACTACTTTTGTTTCCTTGAAAATCAAAATTCGAGCATTACATTCAGGCATTATCTCCACCTAGCATCAACAACAAAAAAAAAGAAAATAGATTTTAAATGGCTCAAGCCTAAGCCTGCATCAAGATTGTTCTTGCTTTATATGGGGGTGGAGGGAGGGGGGTGTTTCCCTTCCATTTTACACACAAAGTCCCTCAACAATTTTGCCGAAGGATGCTGACAGAGCAGTGAGCACTCCATTGCACCGGACTCCAGGCCGTGGGGTGGTCACTTGCTTCGCATCTGGCCTCAGTTTTCTTATCCGTAAAATGTGGTTGTTGAACTAGCCATGGCCAGGCTTCCAGGGGAAACCCTCCCTCTTCACCCTCCCCAGTTCTCTGGGTGCCTCGGAAGCCACCCTGGGGCTGGCGCAGGCTCTGGCCAGGGTGCCTCGCCTGCTGCCGCTCTCAGGGGAGGGTTGGGGGAAGGGAGTCAGAGGGAAGAGAAGAACTTGGACTTGCAACAGCTTCGGACAGGAGCGTGAGACAAACTTGAAGCCTTCCTCCTAACAATGGGAAAAGAGCACTCCCATTTTCCTGGCTCAAACTTGGAGACCCCGGGCTGGATCCTCCGACCCGCCCTCCCTGCACCCGCTTTACCTTTCTCCCTGTTTGGTATTAGAAGGAGGAGGGTGCAGGACCGTTTGATTCCCTTCCATCTCCACCACGCACTTAGTGTTCAGTTCCAGTTCTGAAAGCAGAGGGGAAACCACCGTTACCAAGCCGAGCATCCGTGCCTTCTTCAACCGCCGGGGCGCGCCGCGCGGGGGTCTCCGGGGAGGCGGCCGAGCCGGGAGCCGGGAGACCGGAGCCGGCGTCTGGGTCTCCGCGGCCAGTGCGGGCGCCGCCTCCGCCCCGGGCTCCCGGCCCCCCGGGTCCAGCAACAGCTCCCCTCCGGGCCCCCCAGATGCCAAAGTTGCCCCCGCCCTCAGCCCCACCGCAAATAAAAACCAGGGGGAAGCTCCTCACCTCGTCGGTTCATGGGCCGGACCCGGACGGCAACTTTTACCTTGGTATCCGACATGTTGGCGGCGCCCGCTCGGCCCGAGGCGGCCCCTCACGCGCGGCGCCGCCGCCGCCGCAGCCGCGCGCCCCCCGAGCGCGGCCGCCGCCGCTCCGCCGTGTGCTCCGAGAGGCAGCGCCGAGGCGCGCGGGCCATCCCGGGGGAGCGCGACGCGGGGCACGGCCGCGGCCCGGGGAGGGGCGGGCGCGCGGGGCGGGGCGCGGCGGCGGCGGCGGCGGCGGCGGGCGGGGAGGAGGCCGCGCCGCCGGGGCCCTGGCGCCGCTCTAGCCGCGCCAGCCCAGCCGAGCGCGCCGCACCGCGGCCCCTCGCGGCCGCCCGGGGCCGGGCCGCGCCGCCATCTTCCGCGCCTCGCGAGGCCCGACCCCGCCCGCCCGGGGCCCGCGGCGGCCTGGAGGCCCGAGCCTGCGGGTCGGCGCTCACGGGGTCACGGGCGCCGGCGGTCGGGCGCGGTGCGCCGGGGCCTCTGCACCGCGGGGCCTCTGCACCCCGGGACGGAGCGCCTGCTTCCCCCGGGCGGGAGCTCCCGGACCAAGCCTGCCTGGACGCCGGCGAGGACCCCCACGGGCACCGCCTTGAACTCGAGTCGCCGTGTGCGGCCGCTGTCACCCGCGGACCCAGAGCCCCGGGGCGTGTCGGGTGGGCAGGCCTTCCCCCAGCGAAGGGCGCGCGCCTGGCTGGCGATGCCGGCACACCGCCCCCCCCCCCCTCTGCCCGCCCCACTTGGAGCCGGCGGCGGTATTTTAAGACCTTTGTGGGGAACGGAGGCTAGAAATTCATCTGTGCTTCTACCACCAAGGAGTGTGCGTGAGAGTGAGTGTGTGCGCGCGTGCGTGCGTGCAAATTCGTGCTCTCGCTCCCTTTCTTCTACTTCTCTTATCATGGGAGGGATGTCAAGTGGACTGGGAGGGTCATTAACTCTTACGTAAGAATTTACTAGCAACGGATTTTGTCGTCCTGCCTGCCAAATGCCTCTCTCCCTGCCAGGGCGGCGGAACTGGGTGAATCAGAGTTATTCTGGGTGGCTCAACAAGTGTTTATAGGGCACCGATGGTGTGCCAGGCATTGGGACAAAAGTCTTAAATCCTGGGTTTGTATGGAGGAAGGAGGGGTGCGGTGAGAGGCTGCTTCGATTTTGCTTAAATGAGGAAGTTCAGTCCTTCCTAGGTTCACTGAAAGTCTAGTGTGTGCAGGGGGCTGTGGAAGACGTACATGAACACGAATAAAGTTATGCTCCTCAACTCCAAGTTCATGGTGGGAAAAAATAGCAGAGAGACGGGTATGGTACTGGATTGTGTGGCAGAGAGGTTCAACTCTGTCTCCAACAGATCCTACCTTATGCTCTTGACTTTAAGTGCCCATCAGCTGGTGCTACTTCTCACCCCCATGGTGTTACAGGGCCAGCTAATACAGTCCAACTCTGAACAACCGGTGGCCTCTTTCCTTGTTCTCCATTCTTACTAGCAAAGCCTTCTTCCTCCACACATTCATTCCTCTGTCTAACAGATCTTCACGGAGCACTTCTGTGTGACACTGTCCAAGGGGCTTGGTATATATTGCTGAACAAGAGGCAAAACTAGCAGCTCCCTAGGGCTACCTATTTCATTCTGTGCCTGTCTCCTCACCTTTGGACTACTGACATCTTCCTTGAAATTCCTCCTTTACCTGTTATCTCCATATCCTGTTTCCAGGCCAATTTTTCTTCTTCAGAAACCTAGCTCCTTGTTCAAAAAACCTCTCCTGTTCAGCTGGCCCTGCCCTGTCTTATATTATCTCCCCTGTTGCTGAAATTCTTCACATCATCTGCAACCTTTTCATACAATTCCATCCCTGTGCTAAGCCATCAATTCTGTAATCTCCAACAATGGGATACAGAGGGGTTGAATTATGTCTCCCAAAGATATATTCAAGTCCTAATAACCCCAGAACCTATTAATCTAGCCTTGCTGTTTGGAAATATGGTCTCTGTAATTAAGTTTAAACGAGTTCATACTGAGTTGAGATGGTATTTGAATGTAATGACTTGGTATCATTTTATAAGAGGGAGAGGGAGATTTGGAGCCACACGCCCAGTGAAGAAAGGTGGAGACAGAGTAGAGTTATAAGTCAAGAATGTGAAGAATTTCCAGGAGCTATTAGAAGCTAGAAAAAGGCAGGGAAGGACTCTTCCTGAGAGTCTTCAGGGGAAGTATCATCCTGCCTTGATTTTGGATTTCTCCCATCCAGAACTATGAGATGTAATTCTGCTGTATTTCTCCTGTATTATGCTTCAGTCTGTGGTTACCTGTCTTAAGAAATGAACATGTGAGTTCTGTCTTTCAGCTCCTTTCCTCTTCACCTTCCCCTCCCTTTATTCTCTGCCGTAGCATGAAAATCTTGGATACCTGATTAAAATTTTTCAACTTTATTCTAAAAGCAATGAGAACTGAATGAAAGTTTGAGGTTTGGAGCCAGGCACTGACACGTTCAGAGCACTTTCAGGAATGACTCATAAAAGACTGTCTTCCATCCAAAGGAGAGGTGGTGATGGCATGAATATAGCCAGTGACAGTGCTAACAGCACAAGCAACAGATGTAGGACTTACTGCAGAGCTGAAAGTGGGATGCCAGCAGCCAACAGAATGTGAGGATTGAGGGAGGCAAAAGAGAGACATGACCAGCAAAGGCTCTGATAGCATAATAGCCTGATGATGATTTGATAGCATGTTGATTTGGTATTACTGGTTCAATAAGTGATTTCCCTTGTTTCTTTTCTCAGTGGTTCTTCTGCTTTTCACCTTTCCCAGCCCTGGGCAACACATCTCTTCTAGGAAGGATTTACTTAATGTGTCTTCTTCAAAACAATTTTTGGTCTTAATGCATGTGGAATGTTATACTTTCAGAGCTAGAAGTTGCACTTCAGGGTCTTCTGTTTCCTTCTCCAGTGTTACCAGTGTTGTCCTTCTGCTTGAGTATGTCTGGTGAGAGTTACCACTGTTGGTTGACTCTGCAAAAGTTCTACATTTGGAGACCTCCATGAAGAATTATTCCTACCCTCCCATGATCAACAACCCCAGCTTGTTTAGGTGTGACCCTTGGAGTCAGATTGTCTGGTTTGAACCCTGATCCTTCCTTTTTGTGAGGTGGAAACATTGTATTCCCTCTCTGGACCTCAATTTCCTTATTTGCAAATAGTATGAAGTGACAGATAATAGTAAAAGAAGAATCTATTTCACAGGGTTGTTGTGAAGATAAGATGAAGTAATGCCTTTGAAACTCTTCTTCGAAGCATTAGAATGGGAGCTGGTACCTCCCTTAAGTTCCCTGAAGGCTGCAAAGTGGCTGCATTTTTCACAGGTCACAGGGAGCCCCAGGAACTGTTCTGCAGAGGAATCATGAAGTCAGGAGGACACTTAGGGAAGAAAGAACTGTTTGGATTTCTGAACATCTGTCAAGGTCAGTTTCTAGGTTCCCTTGAAACGGAGTTGCTTTCCTGCTCCTAGATGCTACAATGAGGATGAGTGCCAGTGTGATGAGAAGACAAGAAGATGCTCCATGAGCAGCACTATTGTTCTATTTTGTCAGTATGGAGAATGTCAGTAAATTGCACAAAATATTGTTATTGACATTGCCTTTCATTCATAAATCCCTACAGAAGGTGGATGTTCCCAGTTGGACACATAGAGGGTAAACATGATGATCAATTAAAGGCAGCCTAGTTCAAGAAGGAAAATGCACAAGCATTAGGGTCACGTGACCTTTGTTCAAATTCTAGCTCTGCCACTTGCAAGCTGTGTGACCTTGTTCAAGTTATTTATCCTATCTCTGTTTCCATTTCCTGATCTCTAAAATGGTGATTGGGTGGTAGGAATCATGATGCTCCAGGTACTCGGTAAGGGTCAAATAAGCATCAAGTGTTGTTATTGTTATCATCACTATTATTTGTGGAACTGCAGTCAGTGAGTCTAGATGACAAAGCATTACCCATTAGATGTGCCCCTACTGTGTTCCTTAAGTGAAATGAACAGTGGTCATTAAGACAATCCCCAAGAGGATATGCCCTCAACAACCCCATGTCCACCAGCCCTCCCGGGAGCTCCTGAGTGCAAATTATACACTCTAGGCCATAAAGAGAACCTGTTGTCCTGCCACAATTGCTCTTCAGGCAAATTTGCTAGCAAATGATGGGGTTATGGCTTTCTAGTACCCTCCATAAAAAGAAGCTTTCCCAAGGACTGGAGGGAGGGTTATGGGAATCCCAGCCTCAACCATTTGGTAAACAGAAATCTAAGTGTTTATCCGTTCAAGAAAGAATCATAGACTGTAGATCAGAGATTTTAAATGGTCTTGTTAAGAAGAATCTGGAACATTCGAATGCATGCTTGCTTGACTTAATACTTACCCTTTCCGATGTAATTAAAATGAAACAGAAAAGCCAGTAAAGGGAGATGAAGTGCAGCAAGGAAAGTTCTGGAAGTCAGTCCAAGTCCCACTCTGGAGACAGTTTGAGGAAAAGAGGCTCAGGGTGAGACAAAGCAGCTTTTTGAGACTTTTTATTATAGTAAAGACCCACTGGAGAGCAGGGCTGTTCTGTGGAAGCACGCCTTGGGACTGAACTATGGAAAGATTGGTGGGGCTTCTCTTTCAACTCAGTGGGACCCTGGCATTCTGTTTATCCTTTGGGAACCCAACACAGTCTCTCAAGCTTGATCTCTTAACATTTCACACTAGTCACTAGACACACCCCAGTCTCAACACTTTACAAATGCTCTTGTTGGATAGTGTTTGTTAATTGGGATTTACTTTAGAAAAGGGAAATATCACAGGTTCTGAAGAACTGGCAGGCACCTGATAATAAACATTCCCAGGGACTCTAAAGTCATCTGATTTCTGTTAGATGAAGCTCCAAAGCTATTTTAGTAAAAAGTAGTCAGCCAGGCTCATGTAAAAACTGTTAGTGTCTTAAGTCTACAGAGAATCAAAAAGTGATGATGGAGAAGGTAAATAATCAAGTAAGAGGATTTTCATAAATCTAGTATAACAATGGCATCTCTCAACCTAGGCTAAGAGACTAATGACCTCGAAATCTCGGTAGCTTATAAAACAAGGTCTTCTGCCTCATTCACATGACGTGTTCATCACAGCCTAGTCCGTGACTCAGCTCTGATGATTTTCATTCTGAGTCCCAGGCTGATGAAACAGCATTTAGTGGGGACAATGCCAGATTTGTGACAGAAGGAAAGGAGAAGGTGGCAGACTACACCATGGCTGTTGAAACTTTGGCTCAGAAGAGGCACCTATTGCTTCTCAATTTTCACTGCACAAAGCAAGTCACATGGGCAAGTTGAACATCGGCAGGTCAGAGAAAAATCATTCTCCCTAGGGAGAGTGAGATGTTGTGATGGAATAAGAAATTTTTATACACACATACTCATACACACATATCCAACTATTGTTTGGGGGTTCAAAGCTCCTAAAACTCTTGTGATTAGAGAATATGAGTGTGTTTTGTGACAATATTTTGGTTTTGTCCATTCCTGAAATAGATCCAGAGGGTTGAAGGTGAAATAAAATGATATTTGGAAAGCTCCAAGATACCACAAGATGAGAGCTGGTTGCTAAGGAAACCAAGCATACAATTACAGGTGGAACTTTCACCCTACTACTGCCCCTACCTGTGTGGTGAGGGGAAAAGGACTAGAGGTTGTACCAGTCACCAATGGCTAACAATTTAATTCATCAATCTTTTGTATTAAAACCACCATTAAAATAAAAAACTAAAAGCATGAGATTTAGGGGTTTCTGGGTTGAGAACATATGGAGAGATTGAGAGGTTAGGAGGCATGGAAACGCCACACCACTTCTCATAAACCTTGTCCTATGCATTTCTTCCATTTGACACCTCCTAAGTTGTATTCTTTTATGATTAATCAGTAACTGAATAAATAAACTACTTTACTGAGTTCTGTTACAGAAAATTCTGGAAACAAAAGAAAGGGTCACAGGAACACACAGTGACTACCTGGGCTTGGGGTTGGTGTGTGCAGTTGGGGGTCAGTCTTGGGACTGAACCCTACCTAACCTGTGGGTTTTCACACTAACTCCAGGTGGATAGTGTCAACATGGAATTAAATTGTAGGATATCCAATTGGTGTCCCCCAGAAATCGAGAAATCTTGAATGGGGAGAGAAAAGCCAATACATTTGCATTCCAGAAATATTCAGTGAGTAAGTGTATAGACAGAAAACATTTTTCCCTTTACAAAAGGGTTGCGAACCACCAATGACAAAAATATGTCTATACTGGAATATTAACAGTAACAGACTGCATATTGTTCTATCATTTAATTTTCACAATAACCACATAAAGCACACACTATTATTACCAGGGTCCTTCCTTGTACTGTTCTGTGAAGAATAAGGGAAAAATATTGCTAACTGTTCAGGGTAACATAACTGGGAAATACTGACCTTGGGGTCTAAAGGCACATACAAATTGGGACATGCATGTATTGGTTTTCCTAAGGGTGATAATGGATTTGCCCTGGCTCATCTATATTTTTCTGACACCAAAAATAAGATAAAGCAATAGAAATTATAGTCTGCTAGTATGAGTTTTGACAGTTTAATGCAATATGTATTTTCCAAAATACAGTTGCAAAATACTAGGGCGACAGAAGAGAAAACAATCAATGGCTGTGATCTAGGAAATTGGAGCAGTGGGCCAGAGATTTTGCAAAGGTTATTGGCTCCCAGTGACTTTGCTGGGAAAGCAGACTTTGGTGTCAGAACTATTGCAGTTTGCTTTCCACCTCTGTAACCCACTTTCTATATTTATCTTGGACATCCAAACCTTGGGTCCCTTGTATTTAAAGTGGACACAATAATGCCCCTTTCCCAGGATTGTGCTGAGAATTAAGTAAGATGATGTATATAGGATGTCTGCTTCATTCTATATTGGTGCATACCTAAGGGATTTTCAGCAAGCAGTAATTGTTTTTGTTACTACTGCCGTTGTTGAGGATAAGATCAAATCTTGAATGAACAGCTGTGGAAGAGTCTGTGTGGAAAGACTGTTGGAAATAGGCAAACAATGCAATGCTGGGTCATAGATAGTTACTCAACCATCCTTTTCTAGAAGTATTGGCCTTGGGAGCAACCAGACACTGAAGATAAATAGGAATGGGCTGTCCAAGTGAGATATGAGGAGGGCCTGAGTGGGAGATGAGCAGAGACAATGGTGAGCAAGAGAAAGCGTGGGAGACATCTCCAGATGGAAGTTTCTGTCAACACCACAGGAGTCTTCCTGTCCTGCCCTCTTTTCAACAGGACCAGGTACCGATCAGATCAGGGTTCATGTTCTTTAGCATTGCACAAACCCATAACCTAGCCTCCCAAACAGACTAGTCTAATCAGTCAATCCTAACCTGGTTGACCACTCTGCAGTGTCTGCAAAAGCAGGGATTTCCATATTCTCCTAGAGATTCAGGAAGCATGGATTGGGCTGATTCTGGCATCTGATATGGGTATATGGGGATAGTTTGACTGTAACCCACAATGTGAGAGCAGAGGGACTGTCCCCATTGCAATCCATGTTGTGCTGATGAAATATTTGACACTGGTTAAAATGAAAACAAAACCAGTTAAAAAAAAAGAAAGAAAAGAAAAGGAAGGAAAGAAAGAAAACAGCTGAAGACAAAACACAGACCTTACCTGAGGCATTTATCCAAGCCCTGAGGACTTCAGTTTGCAAGAAGTAAGGCAAACAGGGAACAAGACATGTGGTTTTCATGCCTTAGAGATCACTGATACTGAGTGGAAAAGCTCCCCCAACCTGTTTACTAATGAATCCATTCATTTATCCAATGTTTATTGAGCAGCTGGCGCATGAGGTGCTGTGGGAATTGCTGGGAAATCAGAAGCTGACACTGTCTCTGCCCGTAGGGGGTTCCCAGGCAGGGGAGGAGCAGCTAACTGCATCTATAGTGGGCTGTGCTCTCTTGTGCGAACCAGTTCTGTGGGAAGCAGTGTTTCCATCTTGAGGGAGATGTTGGTGGGGAGGACATTGGAGTCAGAGCCAAAGGACTCAGGGTTAGTTAGCCAAGCAGGGAAGGAGAATGCCATAATCAGGAAAGGCTGGGTTGCAAAAATTTGGGAGTCACTCAAATTGACTGAAGCAAAAAGAAAAGAATGTGGGAAGAATGCAACTCTTGGAGGAGGCAGGTACTATAGTCACACCATAGTCTGTAGTGAGAGTCTGAAAAAGTTGAAAATTCAGGTGTCTACATTTTTCTTATCTGTCCTTTGATCTTTCCTTTTGCTTTTAGATGACTTTTGTTCATGCCATCAGTCCCTTTGTATAAAGGCCTTCTCTTTCCAAGCCCCAATAATGGTTAAACACACAGAGCAGCAAGGGTTATCTTGGTTACTAAGTAAATTCAGGTTCAGTTAAAGTCAGGATGTGTCTGAGAGAACTGAAATCAGGAAGCAAGGGGTAAAGGGCCAAGGGCACCCAGCAGAGAGGGAAGATAGCGGTAGAACTTAAAATTTTCAGATGAGTGAGAGGTTGGTAGTTAACCTCCCTGTTCCTACCACTCTTATTCTGCTGCTGCAGAGAAGTGATTTATTTCATTTAGCAGAAAGTGAGACACTGATTATATCTCTACATCACTTTAGAGCTTGAAATCATTCAGTCCCTCTAATGTCACCTGCCACTTCCCTTCTAGACACAAAACACATCTAAGTTAACCATGGGAAACAGCCTAAGTTGGAAGGATGGGGCTTCTAGCACAGGTGTGGAGAGGGTCACATCTGGGCAGTTGTTCCAGGCCTAGTGCCAAATCTCAAAGCTTTGTTCCTGGGGCTAGAAGGACATGTGGGAGCAAGGAGGAAGCATAATAAGTGGCATATTAAGAATGGCCTGGAAAACACAGAGAAGAGGGCATAGAGATCCTCTTAACTATTTAGCCACGCATGGGTCATTAACAAAGTGTCCTATCCCCCAAAATAAAAGAGTTTAGTAACTTGGAAAGAGAGGATACATGATCCAAGAAAAAGTCTGGAACTGAAAAGTCTGTTTTGGGGTCTGAACTTGTCTTTACAGTTCATTGGTCATTTCAGTCACACTACTGCCTTGTCCTTTCTTCTCTGGTGACTCTTATCTATTTCTCAGCTTGTGACCAGTATATACTGAGACACCCTAAATGGTTCAAATATCAGACAGTATGAAAAGATTTATAAAATTATCAAACCCTCATCCATCATTTTCTCCCTCCTGTCCTAGTTCTTAGGAACAATCACTTTTAATCTTATATACCTATTTGCTGTGTAAGCTTCGAAAAGTGATATAACTCCTTTTTGCCTCATATTCCTCTTTCATAAAATATCACTAATAATTGGACAACTTTATTGCACTATTTTCAGGATTACATGAGATAATTCAGGAAAAGTGGTACATCATTACACAGTCAGCACTCAGAGATTAGCTGCTGTTATTACCACAAGCCATCCATTGCTTCCCTGCTGGACTATGAGCTCCTTAAAGAATCAGAGTGTGTAAAATGACAGGCACATCAAAGGAACCGGTAATAGGCAGTTATTTTTATTATTACCTTTGTTAAAGATGGAAAAAACTCGCCTTAATCATCTGGATATAACTAGTCCATGGTACAGACTCCAGAGTTAACTACAATCTCAATGAGACATCCACTGGAACAATAAATTTGTTAGTTGGGTCTCTGCCCTTTTTTTGAATTGTCAGCATAGAGGCAAATGCAGATGTTTCAACTTGTTTTCTCCCTGCAGAACCCGTGAGCATAGTTTTGAGCATTTTCAACATTGACAGTGCTCTGTACAATCCAGTTCTACATTTTAAAGCTAGGATGAATCATAAGGACCAAGTAAACCAGTCGATTTGCTATAACTGAAAGACTTGCATAGCTGGTCACTAATAAAGTCAGGCATATGGTATGATTTTCATAAATAGTCTGAATTCCTTGTCTGCTAAGTCTACAAGATGGGTGAATCAGTAGGGGACTATTGGTGGATTTAAAATCGAGATATGAAAGAAAAATAAACCATGGTGCCTTCATGATGTGAAGGTAGTCCCAGAACAGAGGCCCAAAGAGCTGGGATATCATCACTGGAATATGGAGCTGGTTGGAAGCAGAGTGTCCGAATTTGTTGTTCCCCTGCCTAACAATTCTGTTACCCCTGAGCCAGGTCTTAGGTCTGTCACTAAAGTCCCCCTTCTAGTGAGTTCCAGTTAGTTGACCCATGTAATTCTTAATCCCCGAGCTCCAAGGTCTTTGTTCCACGGCACTGAGAACACTAGTTCATTCTGGTCACTTTCATTGATCCCTACCATTTCCATTTCCGCTGGGATCTTCAGCAGAACAAGGGTCTTGCCAGTGAACAGGCACTGATATATTTGTTTAAAAGAAAATGAACAAAACAATTTTCGTTTTGTTTTTGTTTTTGTTTTGAGACTAGGTCTTGCTATTTTTGCCCGTGGAACCGCAGGCTCTCGTTGCCCGGGGTACCACGGACTCAAGCAATCCCCAGCCTCAGCTTCCCAGGTAGCTGCGATTATAGGCGTGCGCCACCACGCCCAGCTATTTTTTTGGAACTAGGTCTCGCTACGGGCCCCAGGCGGAACTCGAACCGCGATCCCTAGCCCCGGCCGCTTCATAGGCTGAAGCTTACAAGCACGAGCCACCATGCCCGGCCTTTGAACAAAACAATTTTCATTTCACCAAACTTTCATTAAGACATACAACAAGTGGAAATTCCTTGGGAAAGCCACAAACTAATCTTGTTTGGAGTCAGTTAAAGACAATTTTTAAATTCAGTATTATTTCCCTCCTCATAAAGGGGAAAAGATCGTTTCTGTTTTGCTGGAAAATTCAGGATGATGTCAGCTTTTTAAACTCCAAGGGGCTGCTTAACCACTTCTCCAAAATTCTGTTCCACCAGTTGCAGGTGTCTCCTAGAATTTCTTAAGACGAAAGGAAAAATATAACCTCAAAAATCTTTCTCAGGAAAAGTGCTTCTGAGGAACTGAGGCATGGTTTCTTTCCCTGTTTCTGTCTCTACTTTGTAAGTAATGTTACAAAATATAGCTTTGACATTTTAGAAAGCATATTCTAAATACTTGGCCAAAATTCTAAAATGAGTGGAAAAACTATGACTTCAGAAATGACTGTCCCTCAGATGAGTGAATCAAGAAGATGTGTGTGTGTGTGCCCGTGTGTGTGTACACAATGGAACACTGCTTGGCAATCAAAAAAATAAACTCATGCCATTTGGAGCAGCATGATTGGAGCTGTAAGGACAATACCAAGTGAAATGAAAGGAAAAGGTAAATACTGGATGGTGTCACTCATATGTGGGATATAAAACAGATAAATTATTAGTCAAATAAGACAAGCTGAAAAATTAGCTCTTGATAGCTGACTACAGAACTGAGATTCTGGGGTGGGGATTGGGGAGGAAGGAAGGGAACAAAGAGGAAGAAGGAACTGCAATAATTTTTGGTAGTGGAATATGGATGAGTTCGTGGGGTGTGTGCTATGGTAGTAATATCTTCTAGGAGCAAGCCAATATATATTACCTAGGTTAAAAATAAATAAATCTGAAAAATAAAAAATAAATTAAAAAAAGTAACTTCCTGTCTCAATGAGAGAATCCCACCTTTTTGTGGAGGGAATAGTACTGCGAGGCAATGGACAGATGTGTTTCCAAAAATAGCTCCTACAGCAATTCTTGTGAGGAAATATGTAGAACCTGATGAATATGTGATCTCCCAAACAGCTAAAATAAGTTCAGGCATCTCTTGGCCATATATATATATATATATATATATTTGACTTTTTGATATATATATGACCTTTTTGATATATATATGCATATATTGCCTTCACAGTCTGTAAAATCATTATTACTAAAGGTCAACTATCTTCATATATTTAATTAGTAGAAAAACAACTTTTCCTTAAGAGCTTCTGGAAGAAAACTTGAATAAATACAGTATGAAGTGTTGAAGTCTGATTCACATATTTTAGATCCAATAAGAACATTTTAATATGGATTGGATACTAGATGTTAATCAAGGAGTTGCTGTTATTTTGTGACCAATAATCATATCAACTAAATGCCATTTAAAAAAAGATGCATGCTAAAATAGAAAGATGATGTATAGGATTTGCTTTCAGTAGAAGCAGTAAAATGCTGATTACAATTCAAGATTGTTAGAATGGGTATTACTACAGTAATTTTTTGGACAATAATGTTTAAAATACCCCATAATAAAATATTTAACAATAAAGATAAATCAAATTTTACAAGAAAGACACTAAGATCACATGCAGGTAACTATTCACAAAAGAAGCAAATGCATTTCTCAAATGGAAATAATAATGAAATGAAATGCAATGCAATAAGTCATTTGTAAACCAAGAACAAAGCAAATTAAGTTTTCAATGAACTATGTGAATAATTCATGATCAGATCAAGTGATGGTACTGAACACAGGCATATAACCGTGATAAAGAAATCAGAAGGGAAAAAAAGAAATCAGAAGGCTGAAATAATATGAAACATGTTTCATTTACATCAATGACAAAAGGCACTCTTAGATTAAAAAAAGAAAACATCAAATTTGTTTTTTTGGTATTTCTTTGATACTTGTTACAATAATTGTTCTTATCCATGTAATAAACTTAATGTCAGTATATTTAGTTCTTGTTGATTAAAAAAATATTAGTTAAAATTACAGATTTTTAAGCTTTGATATTAAAATAAAACCAAACTGTGTAGACAAATAATGTTTCCTTTGTCTCTGTTACTAGACCAGAGAATCTCTTGTGTGCTAAAGCTGTGTTGATGTGTCTGCACAGTAAGAAAAGGGTCTCAGGAGAACTGTGTGTTTTCATGGGGGCTCTGACATGTCTCTGAGGATGCAACTCATGGAGGAATGCTTTCTCATGACTAACTTCACATCAGTGGCTAGCCTTGACTGAGACTTAGTCACGGTGAAATTCAGCCTTCTTCTGGCCACTGCTAGAGTGTAGCCATATCTAACCTGTCCTCTAAAAATCACAACCTGAAGGATTTGAAGATGGAGCTGAAGAGCTTCTAGGACAGAATCCATTCTAAGAAGACGAGACACTAGACATGACACCTCAGTCACTGAAAGATGGGGAGACTTCTGAAAGAAATAGAGGGACTGTGCTCAAGGTTTGGCATCAACTAGGGCATCTCCAAGATTAAACTGAGGGCTCCCTTAAGTTATGATAACTTGTCACTGAATGTATTTTATAGTATGGGGACTCATGATAAGGGAAGGGGAAACTCCAAAGGCAGTGCAGTAGCCCGGATTAGAAGCAGTGGAAGTCTTGCAGTGCTGAAGTCTGTAGGAAAGAGCAGTCACTGCCAGCAGATGCAGAGAACTGTAAAGAGGTCACCTCAAGAGGAACAGTGACCTTTAGTTGAGGGACATAAACTCCAACAGGTGACAGCACAGGGAAAGAAGCAGGAATAAATACTCCCTCCCAGTGGGATCTACTGCTCCCTGCAGGTTGACTGAGCTGACTGACACTGGAAGGAAGAGATCCTTACTGTGCCAGAGCAGGAGGAGAACTCATGGGGATGAGTCTGAGGGAAGCAAGGAAGAGATCTGGTTCATTCTCTTTTCTCCTTTCTCTAACCCACAGAGCAGTTTGTGTAGCTATTTATTATTATTATTATTATTATTATTATTATTAAAAAGCAGGCTTTAGTCAGGCATGGTGGCATATGCCTGTACGAGGCAGCCTAGGAAGCTGCAGCCAGGGCTAGGGATCATGGTTTGAGTCCCGCCAGGGGCATGTAGCTAGACCTAGTTCCCCCTCCCCCCCAAAAAAAAATAGCTGGGCATGGTGGCGCACACCTGTAATCCCAGCTACCATGAAAGCTGAGTAAGATCTGATTGTGTACATATGCCATATCATCTCTGTCCAGTCTTCTGTTGATGGGCACTTAGGTTTCCAGGTTTTTGTGCTTCAAGTGCTTAAGGGGAGCTCATGAGAACAATGAAACTCACTCATGTCACTTCTTGTTGAAACTAACCTTGCTGGTGTCCTGCTGAAGCCCGGCCTCTGTCACAGGGCAACAGCACCTGCCTACAAATCAGAGAAAGTAGAGGAGAATCCACAGGAAGTGAAGCCATGGGCATAAAGAGAGGCAGCAATGAGTAACCACACAGGTGACTTACAAAATGGCCACTGCTTTCTTTCTGCTGCCAAGTCTCCTGAAGCAACACAGGAAAGGGAATTCTGGGAAATAGAATATCCCATCTAGCCAACTCAAGAAGTTAAAAACATCCACCACTTCTGTTCTTGATTGCTGTCTGGAGACCCTGAAACTCCCAAATGACCTCAAAGCTACTTTCATAACCTACATGAACTCTACCTTGGGTCCATCTTTCTGGATGACCTTGGGTCCATCTGTCTGGAGACCCTGAAACTCCCAAATGACCTCAAAGCTACTTTCATAACCTACATGAACTCTACCTTGGGTCCATCTTTCTTTGGGTGACCAGGCTGCCCAGAGTGAACAGGGGTAAACATGGCTAGTTTAGCAGGTGGACGTGGGATGTGAATCTGCAGGTTAGTCCACATGTCTGTATGCAAGGTTATTCATCATATAGGACAGAATTGGGGGTGTTAAAAGAAGGGAGGTGGCCTAGATTAACCCTGCTCCAGGATTATGCTCCTGATTAGAATTCTGGAGAGAACAACAATCCTGAATTTGAGCATTGCAGACAATGACAAAGGTATACTTGTTAACATCGATAGCTGTCTTATCTAACATGTTTAAGATTTTTATAGTGAATTATAAAACTCAAATATTTAGACTTTATGGGAGGAAGTAATGCATGCTTGGGAGCTGAACCCAAGGTAATTTGTGTCAAATAGAAATGCCCTAGCTGCGCAGTACCTGTTTTTCATTGATTTAGGATAGCAACAGCATAATGGAGTCTGAAAGGCTACTTAATTCTTTCTACATTTGTATTTTTTTTAATTTACATGACTCAAAAGGCAAAAGAATATAATGACAGTCAGTGGAAAATATTCCTCCAGTTCTGTCTCCCAATAACCCAGCTCGTCATCTCAGGATAACAAACGCTGCCTTGCAAAGCAAGCTTTAATGATATAAATAGGTATTTGGATATTCATTTAACAGATAAGTCAACAACATAAGATACTATCGAAAACTACGAGCATCGACTGTCATTCTACACACCCAAAATAAAGGCGTGGAGAGAGATGAGGGGACACCAGAGATGGTGGTTGTGGTGGTGGTGGGAAGTAGATAAAAAAGAACTGTTGCTTCTTCCTTGTGTTCTTTTGCAGTGCTCTTTTCTGCATATATACACACAGATTTGGACATTAGAATCCCCTTTAAAAAATGTTTAACCTTAATCTTAACATATTTGTATACGCTTTTGTGACTTAATCTGCCCTAAAGAATGTTTCATGGAAGTCCACAAAGTTTTCTCCTTACATTATAATTGAAAAACATGTTATCATTGATTTAATTAATTCCTTATTGAATGCATATTTATATTACCCCTCCTTTTCTATTACAAACAATATTGAAGTGAATGCTTTTGAACGTGCATGTTTGTCTCTAGGAAAAATTCATAGATGTGGGATTACTAAGTGGGATTACTAACTGAAATTGGTTTGTAAGTTAAAAATTTTTGAGACGTATCACCCATTGCCTTCCATAGAAAATAAACTGAGTTTCACCACCAGAAGTAATATAGAAAAATGTCTTTCTCCCTCAACCTTTGCAAATAAAGCAGGTGTAGAGGCCTTGAAATGCACCAAGGACTGCCTGCAACAGAAAAGCAATTACTGCCTTGTAATTGTGCACAAGCGAGCAGTGAAGCTGAGCTTTCCACCCACTCCTCTACAGTCTGCGGTTGAAAGCTGCCAGGACACTGAGGAGGTCCCATCTCTGCAAGATGGGAAATACTTTCTAGGTAACTGCCCTCAAGGATTCAGCTAGGTCAAACTCACTTAGAACTGCATTGTAGCCTGAGCTTCCCTGGATTCAGCCGTCTCCCAGTCTTGCCCCCATCTCCTTAATAGGGGCCAGATGGTGGTCCTAAGCTCTCCACACCTGCCCCAACATCCCTCCCTTTTTCCTTCACAGGAGTTTACCTTATTTCATCTCCTGCCAAGGGCACCTTGACACCTACTTTGCATGAGACCCAAACCAAGTCCGTGTGTTGATTACCTATCCATAAAAAGCATAAAAAGTTGAAAAGCTGGCTTCCTACAAGTTTCTTTTTCATGTCTTAGTAGAAACTAAACTTGCATTTTTCAGATTTTGTGTGAAATTGGGCATTTTTATGCATTTTTTATTATATACATTTTATATTTATAGTACTATATAGCTTTATTAGTTTATCATATTATTAATTTACATTAATATATAAATCAATAATTAACATTGATAAGATATTTAAAGTAAATTTTAATTCATATAAGTACTTATAGTATATGCATTTATTTATTTATATATATTATTGAATGTGCATTTACGTTGTTATCCAATTTTTGCTATTACAAAATTACATATACCAACCTTTTGCTTTTACAAATTATATAGAAACATGTTTTTATACATTCTGATATTTTTAAGAATCATGAATTGTCTCTTCCTCTCCTTTGCTCATTTTTCCATTAGTTAATGATTTCTTTTCGTGAAGGATTGCTTCACGTTTTAGAGAAACTGGATTTTAATTATTTAATAATTTAATTTAATATAATATAATTATGGAAATATGTTTGCAGCTTATGTATTCTGTTTCTGTTTAAGGTGTTTTTTCATTGTGAAAACTACTTTTTATGTCAAATTAATTTTGCTGTTCTTCCATAGCATCTGGATTTTATTTCACATTATGAAAATCCTTTGCCACTTAGAAAAGATTATACAATCCTCCCATCAGCACTTTTATTTTATTTTTAACATTTAAATCTTTAATCCTTCTTGAATTTATTCTGGTGTAACATATGAGGTAAGAAGCCAAGTTTATTTTTTCCCAGATGGTTACCAATTGTTCCAACATAATTTATCAAATATTTTTCCTACTAATTAGAAATGCCCCCCTTTAATATGTAGTAAATTTCCATTTGCAATTGAATCTTTTTCTTCATATTTAATTTGTTCTGTGGACCTATCTCCAAGAGCTGCTTCAGCCTGTATTTTATTAGCTTGTTATTATAAAAAATAAACAGGCAAATATCCAAGACTCTGGCATAAATTTACTCAAACTCCATCCAAAGTAATATATTCAACAGCTGAATTATTCTTTGGGGAAAATATTCTAAAAATCCTACATCTGCTAACATCCAGTTTCTTCATCTCTTGAGGCTGAAGTCCAAACTGTAATTATTGTCAGTATTAGTCAATAATCTTGACTTTATAGAGCAAAGTAGCTGGTTTATGTCAATTACATTTATGGGTCAAGTTAGCGTGCTGGTTGACTGCACTCCTAGTTATCGATCATACCATTTCTTTATTTTCCTGCAAAGCCTAGTTCTGGTTTTAGTTTAGGTTTTATTTTTGTTTTTGTTTTTTTCCCACCAATTGCTTATATACACTTATTTTATCTCCTTACCACCACTGTCTTTTTCTTGGCATTACTGTAATCTTAACAATGTAGGCAGCTTTAAGACAATTCTTAAAAATCTCCAACTTTGGGGCGTATCGAGGACCCCAGCTGCTGGCTCTGTGATCCACTTAAGTGTGTGCTGAGATGATGCTTTGACAGTTACCTGCTGGTGATCAAGGGTAGCAAAGACGCTAAGGCAATATTCTGGAGATGGGGGATGCCTCTAACGATTGACTTTGACTTCAGGACTACCCATTGGCCTTGCTAAACCTTTGATTGTGGACAGTTGAAGACACTTCTACCCAACCTTCCTTTTATTTGCATAGTGGTTGGCTAGTTCTCCCAGCCTTACCCAGCTTTCTTTCTGCTTTCTCCCAACAGGTATTTTCCCTATAAATAATTTTTTGCACATTTTCCCCAATTAGACAGCTGATTTTTAAAGGACCTGATAACACAAGATTCCTATTCTTATAGCCATTACATGTTTTCATTGGTGCTTTCCCCATCATAATTACAGGTTATGCCGGATTCTTGTCTCTTGACTACCTGCTTCATTCTTTGTGCATCAGAATAACTTTTTCTCAATTGAGCACAGCATCCTGTCTCTTAACCACAGAGACTCAGTCAGAGAACATTATATCCAGCCAGCAGTGAATTAGGACTTTCAACATTAGTGGTCCCATAAAAAGGATGAATGGGATATTTATCTTAAGGACAATTGATGCCTGAGTAATAATACAAAGACATCCGTTCAACCTGAGCTTCAACCTGGGGTGTGCTGAGAGAACAGCTCTCCTCCTGGGGGTTGAGATCACTTTTTGTCTGTAGGTGAGGCTGTAAAATGCATCATCTTGACCCACCCAGCAATGACGGGTCACACCCTTGAATTTTTTCAAACATCCAGCCCTCTTGCCTTCCCTGAAATTCAGTGCTTCCAATACTACAATATAATTGTAGAATCTTCAAGGATTCTGAGATTTTGGAGAAATCAAGTATTATCTGAATGTTAAATGATTAAACCTTTCTCAGAGAGATGGGATAACATTCTTTATTTTAAGGCACGAAAACTTGTTATCTTTGGTCTGACTACCTCCCTTCATGCTGTGGAGTGTGTGATGTACAATCATTTTGGAATGTCTCTAAGATGACTTCTGCAGGTGAGACTCCCTTTTGAGTGTCTTTGGGGCTAGATCAGTCATGTCCTTTTCATTGCTGATGAGGTATCTGGGCAAAAAAGAATTTTTTTTAATGGGTTAGTCAACAGGTCTGATGAATACTTAGTGTTCGGATCCTAATGTGCCAGGTACAGACATTTAATCTCTCATTATTAAACATTGCTCTCTTGTTCACTGTCTGAAAAAAGATTCATATGAACAAGAGAAGGGTGGAGTTGATCCGGAAAAGAATTCAGGGAGGAGAAGTGATACACGCTCCAATTTTTTGAGGAGAGTCTGAATTTTTACCAGGCTACCTCACTAATTTTGACCAGGCTTGTCTCAAGGGTTCTGGTGTATTTCCAGACCATCCCTGTTTGATCCTTGAGCTGAAATGATGTGCATTTCAACCCCCTTTGTTTTTCACTGTTTCTCTGTGCTCCTCTGCCAATGAGATTTGTTTATGGTAGGCTAACTTCTCTGGACCTGGGACTTGCTGAAACAACCAGAGTCATCATGCCTGAGGTACAACTGCTTGTTGAGTCAACTGTGAAGTCCTTGGCCATATGGAGATGAATTTGAGTATTAATCAGAGCCCAACTCTCTTAAAACTGGTTAGAATTTTGACATACTATTTCATCAATTTTTCAATGTTGAAAAGAAGAAATTTTAATATTAAAAAAAGGAAAACTGCCATCAATTTTCACACCACTTCATACATCTACTTTCTGATCACAAAATCCATTCCAATTTATATTGATAAGTACATGTGGTTTTCACATAATTAGATCATAACTTATACAGTGTCCTATTTCTTTCAGTTGTTTCAATGCTATTGACACAGCCATCACACTTATTATTTTAAGTAACTATAGAATATCACATTCATATATAATTTTCTTCACCACCCTTAACTGTTAATCATATAGATTTTTTTTCTGGTCTCAGATTTTTAAATAGCCTATAATACCATTATAGGTATCATTATATGAGACTCTTTCAAAATATATTTCCTTTATCATCAGTTCTCAGAATAGTACTAGTGGGTAAAATATAAATATTTTAATGACTTTTGATAAGGTAGCCAATTAATCTTCCAAAAGTTACAATACAGATTTATAAGGCTACTTGCATGAATAACATATAAGACTATATTTAAAAAAATAATTCATTATATTGCTATCAATAATGAAAACTATAATAAACATAATATTATAATATAATAAAGTGCTCATGAGAAGTTCTAATTTTAAGATTTAAGCACATGACAGGCACAAAGCTTAGAGAGAGTTGCTCTATCTTGACTGAGGGGACTCTGAGGACCAGTATATCATCTGTGAGATATTAACCTGTCCTGTTGGCAGTTTCTGTTTCAGATAGATAGACACGACATTGGAACTTGGACAAGGTTTGGTGTTAATAGTGAAAGAGTTCATCAGGAGAATCAGAGCCATGAAGTACAAGAAGGATGGCTTTATATCTAGGCAGACATAGGTTGAAATCCCAAATCCACTTTTTTTAAACACAGGACTTTGGATAAGTCACATATCCCCTTTCAGCCTCTTTGAGAGTTGTAAGGATTGGAGATGGTTCCTACAAAGAAAAAACATATGCTCACTATCATCACCACAAGAGCAGGCACAATCTAGAAATGTGGCAACTTTGGTAGTGAGATTATAAAGCATACAAAAAGCTGGACAAGTAATGGGGGATGGGCAAGTGATGGGGGATGGGCAAATGAAGGGGAAGAAGAGGAGAAAGAGAGGATGGGAGAGGAGGCCAGAAAAGTGGGGGAAAGGGGATAAATGGAGAAGGGAAGGAAGAGGAGAAAGAAGAGTGGGGAAAAAGGCTGATGATGAAGAGGGAATAGAGCAAGCTGAAGAAAAGGGGAAAGGAAGAATGATAACATGGGGCAGAATGGAATAAGACAACAGAATGGAATAAGACAACAAATGAAGCAGTTTTTCTACTGGTGATAGCCCCATCCTAATAGCTCTGAAGAGGGTATTTGAAAAGTCATGGAAAAATTTGCATTTTCAGTGTGCTATTTGTATCTGATGTGGGAGAATAAATTTAAGAGATTACCATGGAGTGGAATTTTGGTAAGTTGGAAGGTCTACTTGCCAGGTGGCCCTTGTTGGAGCAGGGTCCCTGACAGTTACTGGGAGCATGGGGATGGCACTCACTCCCCAGGGTGGATGGTGGCAACTGGTTAGATCTGGGAAGTTTTCAGGAATCAAACAGGGGGACCAGAATTCACCCAGGCTTAAGTTTCAAGAGGAAACTGAGGAATTATTAGGAGGCCAAAGTCTCTCTCTCCCTCTCTCTCTCCCTCTTTTTTCCTCTCTCTCTCACACACACATACACAAAACAGGTTTATAGATTAACAGGTTTACTGGATAACAACAAAGGGATTGGGGAATGGTATTGGGCACAAAACAAGAAGTTGCCCATACAAGAAGCTGGGTCATTCGTTCATTCATTCATTCATCCATTTCTTCACCAAGTTTTGATGAAAGATCATATTCCATACCTGCCCTGGGAATAGAAAAGTGAGGAAATCACTGTCTTAAATATTTAAGGACATCTTTCCTGTGGGAAACAGATTTATAAATATTGGGTGATCAGTGCAAGAAGTCAAATGATGCTATAGTAAGCTGGACAATGGAACTGAAGCTCGAGCTGAATCTTAAAAAATGAATAGAGAGAAAATAAATCCTCTGCTGGTGGGAGTGTACAGATGGTATACCATTGAGGAAAACAGTTTGGCAGTTCCTTGACAAGTTTAACAGAATTGTCATATGTCATATGACCCAGCAATTCCATTACTCGGTATACATTCAAGAGAACTTGTCACACAAAAACATATACATGAGTGTACTTACCAGTGTTGCTCATAATAATCTAAAAGTGTCAATAACCCAAATGTCAAAAACTGGTGAATGGCTACATGAAGTGCGGTATACCCCACAATGGAATATTATTCAGTCACAAAAAACAAATATAGCATTCATACCTTCTACAATAAAGACAACCCTTAGTCACAGAAGGTCACATTTTACATTATTCTATATATAAACTATCCAGAGTAGACATAGAAAGCAGACTAGTATTTGCCATGAATAGGAGGGAGAAACTCTCTAGGGATTTCTTTTTAGGCTAATGAAAACATTTTGGAACAAGCTAGAGGTGATGGTTACATAGCATTGTAAATGTACTAAAGCCATCACACTGTACATTGTTAAATGGTTGTTTTGTGTTATATAGATTTTTTTTTTTAGACTAGGTCTCGCTATTTTTGCCTGTGGAACTGCAGGCTCTCGTTGCCCGGGGTACCACAGACTCAAGCGATCCCCAGCCTCAGCCTCCCAGTTAGCTGGGGTGACAGGCATGCGCCACCAAGCCCAGCTATTTTTTGGAACTAGGTCTTGCTAAGAGCCCCAGGCGGGACTCAAACCGCGATCCCTAGCCCCGGCCGCTTCATAGGCTGAAGCTTACAGGCACAAGCCACCGTGCCCGGCCGTGTTATATAGATTTTTAATAAAATATGAATAATGATTAGGTAGGGGGACAAGGTGAAGAAAGGAATTCCTATCACAATTGAAAGCTCAGGAACAAAAGGAAGCACGGATAATTCAGAAACATGAAGTCTACAAAACCAGGGAGTGGTAGGAAATGAGACTGGAAATTTGGGTGGAGCCAAAAACCAAAAGGCACAGGGCCCTTGTTTGGTAGAAATGGACAAGACTGAGACTGTGATGAAATCTGTCCAAGGTTAGGATAACTACTTACCATCATTGTTCCCATGATGTTAGAAATGTAAGGGACTTGGAAGCTATCCAACCTTGTCTATCTCAAGGCGTAATCATAAAACACACATCTTGTCTGATACTCTAGGGATGGGGGAGGGTTCTGTGTTCTGGCCTGGCATACAGTAGGCGCTTTACAAATAACAGAGAAATAAAAGGAGTAAGTTTGGGGAAAGCTGTGTACTACTTTTTCTTCTTGGAGAGCAATTGTACATAATAGTAAATTAAAAGTCCTGAATCAACCTGTAGCAAAGAAATCAGTTGAATTTTCACTCATCCAGTCATTCCTAGCCAATGTGCCCACACTTCTCTTTACTTTTCATAATGTTCATCTACGTATTTTGTAGCTCTCATGCTCTGCAGAAAAGTTGGTTCCCCTTTATTTTACAAATTGATGGAAGCCAGCTATGGATTTCCAACCAGGCCCAACTGTAGTGAAAGTCAGAAATATCCTTAAGCCAGTTCTGCATTCCGTTGTCTTCAGCCCACTCCCCAGCCAATTAAATGCAACTATTTTGTTCTCCAAAGTCTCACTCTCAAAATGTAATATAAAGTCCATTTCCCGGACCTTTCTGGGAGGTAGAACTGAGTTCTGAGGCCCGTCATCCTGCTGAACTGGCTTTGCATTAAAATCCTTCCCTCCCCCCCAAAAAAAGAAAGAAAGTCAGAAATATTCAAATTGCAAGGACCGGAATCCCAAGAAAAACAAGTTCTAAGATTATGAAAATATTTGAGGGGCAGAGTGTCCCTGGTTTAATGGAAGCAGAGATATCTGGGCAGCCTCTTTTTTTTTCTGCCAGCATAATAAGAGCTGTGTTCTGGTTGAGGAAGGGTTATTTCCACATGCATACCCTCTAGTAATTGTTTTTTCTTTTCTGAATGGCCAGGAAGCAGAAGATTCCTTGGCTGACCCCAGATCAGACACTATAGGAACACCTATTTTTTTCTTGTCTGTAAAACTGAGATCTTATCTCTCTCCCGGTAAGAAAATTTACTGTAAAATTTTGAAGCATAGCTCTCAGATCATTCACCAGGATGGACATCTTTTACAATTTGGGGGGATCATTTTTATATTCATTTAAAAGAAGTCTTTGACACAGTAAATTTATAGCCTCTCGCTAGAGAGCACCCCTAAGTGTATAAACTTCAGACCTCCTGTAATTTATAGTCCATCCTCTTGAGTGAGTTAACTGAATAGTTTGGAAGCTCCATGAGGCAGAACCCCAAATGCCCTCCTCCCAGCATCCCACACTATCCAAAAATCAGTAGGCGCTCAATGATTTGTTGTGAATTGAGTCTTTAGAGATCATTTGCATTAAGCACTTGGCAACTGGTCCTGCTAGCATGGAGTTTTTAATGAATGAGCAGTCAGAGTCAGAAAGAGAAAGCGTCACCAAAGGTGTTTATATGCTGAAATATGCAAATATGATTGGTTTTGAACCAACTCACGTACTATGAAAATTATCCCCAACATCATTGGGACCATTTGTAGGTTTAGGAATATAAACTTGTCCCTTTGCTCCAAAATGAATGTGTTCTGTCCCTCGTTTACCATCACACAACATGTCCCTTCTCCTTTGGAAGGCAGCTGCTTCTGTCTGCCCTTCTTTGCAAGAGCACGACAAAGGGGACTTTGATGCAATGTTATTCGTGGTCTAAACTTCCTATGGCGCAGGTGAAGTCATTAGAACAACAAGCACTTTGTCTGATGCTCCTTTAGAGGTTGGTGATCTTTTTAGTCCATGATAACTGACGTTCTTTATAATAATGCTAGGAAGGATAAGGGCTTCCATGAAGCCAATCAGAATGAAGTAGGAAGAGTAGGCATAAAGGAGTGTGTGTGTGTGTGTGTGTGTGTGTGTGCGCGCGCGCGCGTGCGTGCACATACTCTTTGTAATACCATCCTAGCCAAATGGTATTACAAATACCCTGAATACCCTGGGAATAGTAATTAACAGAGCAGTCAGTGTCTGAGCTTTTAATACAGTGAGCACTGGCCAAGCAGAGGCAGCTCTTCTGTCCTCTGAGGCACCTCCCACCTTCTCCGGATCCTTCCTAGAAGGCGTTCAACCTTTTAATCATTATCAAGAATGGCTGGAATGTGAGGATGGCTGGAACTAACCCCTGCTGTTTTGTGGTCTGAGTCTTAAACACTGCTCCAATGCAGTCAAAGGAAATGAAAGTGGAGGGACAGGCAGTTCACAAACACTGGGGACAAGATGTCAGTGCCACGACTGCTGGACTGAAACACTGGACTATTTATCACACAGAGCTCCATCTGTTCGAGCCAGAGGAATGCTGTTCGGTGGGGGAGAAAAAGAATTGATAGCAATATTCTCTAGGTTTTTCATGAGAGGGTTTGAAATATAGCCTTTCGAAAGCATGACACCTTTATATTCCAATTGAGTTATGAATTTATTTATTTATTTTAATAATTTTTTTATTTATATATATTTCACATCATTTCAGTCCCTGGGGGTCACCCACCGCCTCCCCTTCCCACCCGCTCCAGCTGGTCCCCATTCTCCCCTTGTGCAGTTTCATTTGGTTGACCATATATTAGTGAAACCATTTGGTTTCTGTCCCTTTCTATCTGACTCGTTTCTGCTAGAATGATTTCTTCTA
>PVHY01008397.1:0-61830 GCA_004024945.1 Uropsilus gracilis
AAAAAAAAAAAAAAAAAAAAAAAAAACCAACCAAAAAAAAAATTCTGTTCACTTGCTCTATAAATGACGATTTATTTTCACCTGACCCAAATCATGAGAATTTTCCCCTGTATATATTGAGGTTGGAGGTTGCTGTTGGTGTACTATTGTTACAAAGGACTGCAGACTGGGGGGCTTAAAACAACAAAAATGTTTTCTCTCATCTCACAGTTCTAGAGGCCACATGTCTGTGATCAAGGTGTCAACAGGGTTGGTTCTTTCTGAGGGACAATGCATCCTGTGTCCCTCCTCCGGCTGCTGGCCACCCAGTGTTCCTGAGCAGGAACATGCGTCCACCCCAGCTCTCTCTGCTTTTGCTCTCATGTGGTGCCCTCTCTGTGTGTCTAGCTCTCTTCTTATAGACATAGGTCAAGTTGAATCAGGGCCCACCTGATCTTAACTTACTCTGTTGGCAAAGACCCTCTTTTCACTTGTAGTCACATTCTGAGGTAACGGAGACTTAGTTTTTTGGGAGACATGATTCATACCCTAACAGTGAAGAAAGACCACTTTAAATTTATATCATACTTGTTATTTCATAAAGTACTCCAGCAAGTTCCAGAGTCATTAGTTAGTAGCCAAGGCTGAGCAGGACACCTCACTACTTTGGGTCACTCTCCAGCCCCCCCCCCCACTCAGCATGGGGACCCAGATCTGGCTCATAATATGAGCCACATAGAACGTGAATTAGCACTTGGACTTGAATTTTGTTTTATTTTGTTCATGTGTTTCTGATAGGAGATTGGGGGCTTTGCATCCTGATTGAAATGGTCTTTACATCAACAGCAAGCAAACTTGACACTGTTTTTGTGGTTTATACTTCTGATACCACATTTGTGGTGATTTCCCATATCAGTGTTTCCATGACAGACTGCTAAGGATTTTTTTTTCCTATTTGTTTACCCAAACTGGCAATTTCATGGAGGGAAACCATCCAGGGAAGAAGGAAATACTCATGTAGAATCTGATTTGCAAGTCTGGTTGGCTTGCACTTTGCTTAGCTTGATATCACCAAATTGTTTGTCATTATCCATTTCCCATACTGTAGGTGATGATACACAGTCGGTTCATTTCATTCCTGGTTTTACATGGTGGAGCCTGTTGTTGAGTAAGTGAAGTTCAGCCCTGAAGTCATGCATCCCACTTAGCAGGTGTGAGGTTGCATACTGGCACACCTTCCTTTATTGCACTTTACTTTAATGGGTCTCACAGATATTGCATTTCCCCCCCAGATTGGAGGTTTGTGGCTGCCCTGCTTTGGGGAAATCTACTGGCACCATTTTTCCACAGCAGGTGCTCACTATGTGTCTCTGTGACTATTTGGGTAGTTCTCATTATTATTTTATCTGTTAGGGCAAGCTAACGGATATGCTCCATCCACAGCCATCACATAAGAATAAAATCCTCTATCAGCAAAAAGATCACGACCTACTGGTGGCCCAGAGGTGGTTAGCAGTTTTTAGCAATGAATTTAAAATTAAATTTAAACAATAATTTAATAATAATTTAAAATCCAATTATTTAAAATTCAATTTAAAAGTAGTTTTAAATTCAGGTAGGGACATTTCTTTGGACATTGTGCTATTGCACACTTAATAGACCACATTGTAGTAAATGCACCTTTTATATGCACTGGGAAACCAAAAGCTTTGTGATATACTGGGCTGCGATGGTTGCCTTTGTTTTGTGGTCAGCAACCCAACTGCAATGTTTCTGTAAGATAGTTTTCATTTTGTAGGTCTTGTTTTTTCAGCTACTCAGTGGGGATGTCTAGTTCATTATTTCTTGAGCTATATAAATTACACATATAATATGCATTACATTTAAGTTGCACATATGTGCATAATGCAGTATGTACATGTATATATGCGGCTGTCAGGGGGGTACTTATTAAATATTAGCACTCTTCCCCTCTTTTTTAATCTCACTGAAGTGATTTTCTTGCTGTCTGTCTATTAATAGATCATCTCTTTTTTCAAATAAGAGGGACAGAACAATAGTTAAGAAAGAAGAAGAGTTAATTTCTAGGCGGCCAGTACTGGGTGTACTCTAGGCCTTTAAGCATCATAGGCCAACCAGAGCACCATTTGAAAAAAAAAATCTTTTGGTTTTGTCATATATTTAGAGTGTACTTAAGACAGGCTAAATCAAATACATTAAAAATAATCCCAGATAATCTTTATTTGAATGTTTCACAATCAAGTTACAAATGTCTTGGCAACTACATAGTAAATCTAACATTCATTTACAGCTCAGAAACTCTAAGTAATTCAGCAAAGAGGGCCTCTAAGAGCTGTGTCTGCAAACAAATGAAATATTTTGAAAATGGTCAACTTTTATCCCTGTGAGTGTTAATGAAAAAACCCATTTAAAATTTCTGAAGGTTTTCATCTTGGGAGGGGTAGATAATAGCTGACCTGGGGATGGTGTGGATGTGTGCCTGACAATACAATATTTGTTTCCATATAGCCTTCATTTTCAACTCTTTAATAATCTGAGTGCATGTGTGTTCTAGATAAAAAGAATTTCTAAAGGAAAAAGATTTCTGAAAAAGCAGCAGAAAATGAGTCACTTTTTCAAAGGCTTCCTTGCTTCCTAGTGGAAATCACTGCAGCCTTACTATGCCTTTGTGTCTCTTTATATCCTTGTTGACCAGCCAGCGAGGGAGGCCAACAGAGTCCCAAACTTATCCACAGAGCAACCCTCCAGTCATTAATATTACAACAGTGATGTCTCCTGAACAGCTAGAGGAGGCTTTCCTGCCCTTGGAACTTGATATCTCAATGATTCCTACTTACAGACTTATTCTTGATATACAGAATGGAAATTCTTCTCTGATACGCTTGTCTAAAGACTCATTCTTACCTCCACATACCTCCTATATGTTTCTATCCAAACAGTCAAAACTAGAGTTTTTTTCAGTAGCAGACTCATCTACTAGCGCAAGAAAATGTGGTAAGGGGAACACATTTTACATAGTAATAAACTTGTTAATTACTTTAGAGAAATAATTAGGAAAGCATCTTATTACCAGGTGATGAGCATCAGCAGATCTCAACAGCCAGGGAAGGAGAGAGGATGTGCTGCAGATCTCAACAGCCAGGGAAGGAGAGAGGATTATCTTTGCAAAAGATGGAGCCAGGTTGTTAGAGGGTGATGATGAAGATGATGAGGATGTAGTAAATACGTAGGGAAAGTAGATCTTTCTTAGTGCTCCTCTTTCTCTTGGTGTGTTGTACTTGCTGATTTATAGTTAAGTCAGCCACACTGTGTGGACAAATGTGCTACACTTACAAAATCAAAAACTACTTCAAGATCCCTTAGACTTAGTCTCTAGCCAAGCACAGGCTTGGGAAGGTCCCATTCCATTTTCTTCTTCTGCTTTTCCTCCTTTGGGTTGGTCTGGCAGTGTGAATGGAGGGACAAGAATGACTGAGCTATCTACTTAATCCGATGGAAGCCCTTCCTGTGTCTGCTAACAGGTCCTGGAAGGAAGGAGGGGAAATTTAAGAAAATGATGATGTCTGGTACAGAAAATATTTCTATGGTTCTAACATTAACTTGGAAGAATCATTAACAGAAAGCTCACAGGACCGAGATTCTAGAAAGTTTGTTTAGTTGGTTCAGAAAGACATGCTAATCAAGGCTCCGGGCTAGGATTTTCTGGTCTGAAGTGAACCCTTCGTTGGGCTTGGCTCCCTAGCTAGCCAAGCTGCGACCCAGGAGAAGCCAGAGGAGCTTTATCTCTTAAGTTGGAGAAAATAATGTAGTTGCCTCATGGGGTTATAGTATGTACCCAATGACTTAATTGGTGTGACATTTGTAGTGTGAAAAATAAACAATCAGGAAAAACAATTTACTATTATTATCCATTCTCTTCTTCTCCCTGTTCAGCCCCAGGGAGAACTGGAGATGCTTCCCTGCAGAGTTCCCTGTGTGGTCTATGTGTGATGCCACATCACTAACCTCAGCCATGAACGTGGCCTTGGTGGTAACTCTGTAGTTTCCAGATCTTAGGATCTGGCCTCCATGTATTTACTATGGATAAAATGCAGTCTGATTTACTTCAAGAGTTGAATGGCTGATGGCAAGTCTGTTTACAAGACTGTGTAAAGTGATGACTTGAAAACTTGGGATGAGTTGTCATCATATCCAACAGAGGCCTTAGAGAATAAGCTAAGCTTTATTTGATACCTACCATGCCAGGGAGCTGTATTTCTTTTGCTGTGATGCCAAGATTTGCAGGTGTTGGCCTAGAGTCAACATAGGACAAACATTTCAGGTACATCTGCAACATTTATTTGGAGAGAACTGGCAGCGTTGAAGGTGATGTTCATCAAAACACAAAGCGCTTGCTACTTCTTGTTAAAATAAATGATCTGAAATAATGTGTCATGTAAAATGAGAAGAAAATGTAATTTGTAATCAACAAAAGTAGTTGATGTGTTCATAAAAAGAAGTGAAGAAGGTGTCAGTCACTTTCAGTCACTGTTCAGTCACTGGAAAGAAAGCCCTCGATCTTGTGCTCAGTAATTGGGAAAAGCAATTTCAGTGCTTACTTGACTTGCTTCCCCCCTAAAACTTGAACTGAAATAAAATGCACGGGTGTTTTAAAAGCAAATGAAATGGTGCTTTGATTCTGCTTTTGCTTTTGGTAAACAATGTAAATGTATTCAGCGAGTTCAAAAAAAATTCTATGAGTCACAAAATGCTCCCACTTTGGCTTCTAAGAATTGGTCTATTTTTGGGAAGGAAATAGAATAACATGATGGAATATCACTGTCCCTACAAGAACCCTGGGGTGAGGGAGTAGTAGACTTAAACAAGGGAAAATAAAGGTATGTTTTGCTTGTGAACGAAGCATTTATTAACACCCTCTCCCCTCATTCAAAGTGAGGTTAATCTCCAGGCTTCCTCTGCCAAGTGTAGGACTGCCTACTGACTGAGCAAAGGCGTCTCACTCTGGTTGAGTTAGCTGAATGAGTGGGCCACTCGCCAACTCTGTTTCTCCTTAGGGAGGGCCTGGTTTGAGAAGGAGGATGGGCTTTCTGATGTTAGCTGGCCTTTGGGCCAGGGGGTTGACTACCTGGCTACCTGCAGCTGCTCCTTGGTTTGTTCCAGAGAGGAGAGTGAGGTGCACCAGGGAGCATAGGTTACCTCCTGTAAAGCCAGAAGAGGAGAATGGTAAATGTGACACACAGGCTTGCCATGCCCCGCCACCCAGCCTGCTCCATGAAGTTGTGGAGAAGGATGGTGTTGCTTCTAGGATGTGGCAGGTTCTGGTTAGATGCCAGGACTTGTTCAAAATCACTGTGTCCTGGAAGTGCAGACAGATGCCATGACCATGTGGAATGTAGGCATCGCACTGAGGACGTGCCCACTCCACGTTGGGTATGTGATCACCACCACAGCCAGTTGTGAAATGCTCCGTCGGTGGCTGAGACGAGTGCATTGCCCAAGCAGTGAGCTTTAGTCGTTAAAGACTTTCTCACTACCAGCAGATGAACAGGGAACCCCGAAAGGCTAGTCAGAAGTGTGACCATGCCAGCAAGACCCAGCACCGTTGACATCAGACACAACATAGAAATCAGAGAAAAGCTTTGTCCAGCCATTTCACCACCAACACCCATTTATTTTAATGGAAAAAAGAATCTCTGCATTCTGTACGCTCCAAAAAGATTTACTAGAGAAACAAATACAATATATGAAACTAGGTGCGTAATTTCACGACAATAAAGACGACATATAACTTCTACTTCCTACAGAAGGTGAACTGAAAGCACAGATGCAAAGAGAGATTGCATAAGAAAGCGTGTGTGCGCACATGCGCGTGTGTGCGCGTTTGTGCGTGTGTGTGCATGGGTTAAAATCTTTAGTAAGCAACGGCATTAAAATATGCTAAGACACTTACCTGACCCTAGCTCATGGCTGTCACTAGTTTTGTCTGATAGAAAAATTTGGTGTGAGCTTGGATGGTTCATGTACAGTTTATCAACAAGAAGATAATCCTAGGACAACCTTCCCTCTTTTACATGCTCACGGAATAAAAATCGATTACTTTTCATACATAATGAACATCGTTTATTTTCAGATTTGCCAACAACGGTAGTTGATTCACACAAAAGGGTACTTTTAAAACTACCTGTATTTACTCTAGTTTATGCATGTATATATGAAACAAACGGAGTGTATGTGCATAAAGGTATGTCTATACATGTGGGCGGATATATGTATACGCGTGGTACCTGCCAACCTCTTCGTATGCATGTGTGGCCCCAGGATGACACCTATGACTGGGCACGTATTGAGGCAGGAGAGATGATCTACTGCCATGTGAGTGCCCTTAGGAACCAGCGGGGCTGTGGATTCAGGACACACACAGACGTAGAGAGATGCCCCTGAAAGAAGCTTCCAGGCCTGTTCTCAGCGTTTGATTTCCTGCTCTGCTGCTTATGGCTTCTGCTCAGGTCACGCGTGACACATGATGGCAGTGAGAATCGGCTGCAGTCCTGCTAGCGAGAAAGAAAGTCTCTCTCTCTGCTCTCCCTCTCTGTGGACCTGGCTGGCCCATCTGAGCAGGGTTCGTGCTGTGCAGGCAGGTGGAGAAGGTCAGCTCTGTGGCCGGTGGGGGTGCCGAGCTTGCGGCTGGGCTCCCCTGGGCTGAGTGGCCCCAGCTTCTATTTTTTCTTTGTTTAAGCCCTCAGGGGAGAAGGACATATCAAAACTAGGCTTGTCCTGTACATCTCTCTATAAATACTGTGTCTATACACATACAGATACTCACACATATACAAATACTAACCCACAGACACAGCCAGCTGGGCGTGGTGCAGACTAGTCACATGGCAACGCATCAGAAGAAGCCGTCACTGTTCCTGCACCCAGTAGGTCAAGTTATATGCTGTGATCTTTAAACATTCAGGGGAAATTCAGAGATCCCATTGATTAAAGGAGAAAGGAAGATGCTGTCAAAATGGCGAGGTACAGACTAAGTGACATTGCAAAGAAAATGAAAATCGGGAACCATTGAGGCCTAGTTGTGAAGTTGGAAAGCTGTAAACGGCAATCTTCAGATTTGGATTTTTTTTCCTGTTGCTATGGAAACTTGGTAGTCAAGCCTCAGATGTCAGGAGTTCTCACAGACCTGAATGGAAAAGACACAGCGTTAAGACACGGGGTCTTGCAACTCTCTTCCAAACTGTTCAGCCAGCCCCCAGCACAATGGCTGACAAGTCAGCACTCATAAACACATTGATAAACACTGTACTCCCTTGGGGGAAGATGCTTTGATTTTTTTCTCTTGCAAGCACACCGTTGGAAGAGAAAATGAATCATCTTGCTGGTTTGTATCTTAAGAGGTTGGGCCTCTCTGAAATGATGCCACCAAACATCTCATCCCTGACCAGCAGCAGCCTGAGTGAGGCGCCACCACCACGCCGTCTCTTGCATGTTAGTCTATGTTGTCTTGAGGCTTTTACTCTTGTTCGGACTGCAGAGAGGAACTATTGCTGGCTCTTTGGACGGGGTGCCTGAGCTCCCTGGGGTTACTGTCACAAATGACCCTGGATGTACTGGCTTACAACAATGCATTCATTCTCTCATAGTGCTGGAGGTCGGAAGACCAATGTGGGTCTCTTGGCGCCAACATCAGAGTATTGGCAGGGGCTGGATTCTCTTCTGGGGAAGAATGCTATTTCCTTGCCCTTTCTATCTTTTGAAGGCGCTGCTATTGACTCAGAAATCCTCCCTCTGACTTCCTGGCCCAAGGGTCTTGTGAGGTCTACTGAGGTTGCCAAATGGCCCTGTTCTCTAGCTTGCAGGCCAGCCTGGGGGTTCCGCTTTGTTGATTAATTTGGACGGATATTGTTCAGTTTACTGCTGGTTTTGCCTAGTCATGACTGTATCTTGGAGCTGCATGGGGGGAAGTGGTAGCACTGGAGCTCATGCTACGTCTTAAAGAACGAACAGCACATAAAGGTCAGCCTGTCACCTTAGAGAAGTTTGCTCTGGAAAGATGTCATGGCTAGAACTACAGTGGGTTACTCTGTAAAGCTTGGAACTTCCTGTAGAAAATGTGGAGAAGGTGGATTATGTAAATTCACCTGCTGCTCTGCACCCATGGCTTCTAAAGCTTAAACCTGTCACTAGTCTGCTTGGAAAATTGAAAGCAGCTCCTCTAAATTCTACATAAGGAGTCTTTATGATGTGACTTTTAAGTTTAGCCAAAATGCTAGTGAGAAGGTTAAGGGTTAAAGCTGTTTTAATAAAAAGTGCTGTGGAAATTAATATACCCCATGTGCAATTTTGGGCTGTTATTTTTTTGTACTGAGGTACCTGTTTGACAAGTGAGTTCTTTTGCAGTGAGGCACCTTCTGAACTCATTTAAGGTCTTTCTTTCAGTCTGTTTTTTCATTGCCTCATCACCATTGCCTTAAACTCTGGTTACTTGGGTAATCTGTCCCCTGCAGGTTCACTTATATTCAAGGAATGTGAAAAGAACATGTCAAATGGTATCACTATATTTATTTAAAAATATTTTCTGGAGTGGTACCAATAACAAATAATTTTGGTCATTGAGAAATACAGACAAATAAAGGTATTAATAAAACCGACTGAATCACAAATTCTCTAATTCCTTGTTTTCTAATGAGAATTTTGCTGATTCCCACCTGAAGTCAATTTAAGCTAAAAAGTAAGTGATCCTCTCTCCTAGGCTGTTATGTGGCTGACATGAGGCCACCATGTAATTTATGTAAAGCTCCGGGCTTCACATGTGCACAGCATGGAGAGAACCCTGGAGGCTGGTTCTTGCCATCCCTGGAGGCTGTGAGGAAGGACCATCTGCAGGCAGACTGCACACTGGTTCAAGGGGTCATACAGGCCCTGTCTCTTCCCATAATACGCTTCACAACAAAAAAAGAACAAAACGTCGATATACCTGATGGTGTGGATTGTAGGGTTTCATTTATAGAAATTTCTAGACGAGGAAAGACTATAATTATTGAAAGCAGATCAATGAAGGTCTGGATTGAGGGGAGGAGAGCAATAGCGAAAGGGTCCAAGGCAACTACATCTTGATTGTGGTGTGGCTACATAACTGTTCACAGTTACTGAAAACCCATCAGAATACACTTAACATGGAATGCAGATAATACTTTCATAAGCAGCATTAGAATTAAAAATATTTGTAGTAGCTGTTTTTTTTTGCTCATCTTCTTCATTGTGATGGAGGCTATGACTCAATACCCTCTCCTTCCCAAGGCAGAGACATTTAATTTGAGTCCTTGCTAATACGGTCCACCTATAGCAATATTCCTGCTATTGCTGATAGCAATAAAATGATGTACAAAGAAGATTCAGGATGAATATAATGTCATTCCATGCAGAGCCGAGAAAACCCCACAGACACTGCATAATGGAGATGCCAGTTTGTTTCATTGGATGGTCCTAGGGGGAGAATTACCTTCGCTTCAATGTCATCAGTGCATAATTCAAACAACAAAATTGGCAGTAAAAATAATTTCATTTACATTTTTTATTACTTTCAATGTCATTAGTTTTATTTCCTTTATTTTTATCTGTCAGAGAAGGAAGTACAGATCGCTGGTGCCACAGCCATCTATGGTATCACTGCACATTGCAACGCTGCTATTATCTTTCCACAAAGGCACTATAATGGTGAGTGCATTGTCACCATGGCTCTTTCTGAGCACCGGCTTCCTTACCTATGAAGTGGGGCAAACCCACCAGACAATGAAGAAAATAGAAGTCACCAAATACTAGGGTATGGGTACATGCTCCTTCCCTTGGGTCTCAAAATTATTGGAGGTGAAAAGAAAAGTCCATTTGTCTTCCTGTGTTATATGAGGTGGTCATGGCAGTTTTACCTTGTTTCAAGACAGAAGGTGGCACATGTTTTCTGTAAGGGGTGAGGCAGCAAATATTTTCAGCTTTGCTGGCTGTTAGGTCTCTGTAGCAACCCCTCAACTGCCAGAGAGGGGGCCTGATAATGTGTAAATGAGTGGGCATAACTGTGTACCAATAAAACTTTATTTACAAAAGCAGGAGGTGGGCCATATTGGGCCCTTGGATGTGGTTTGTCAACTCTTGATTCAAAGAAACATCAGTTTCTACCAGCTTCCAAAATTCTTTCAAACTATGGAAGTTATCTTATCCTTGCACGTTATTATGTGCTTTTAGTTCTTTCATAATTCTCGACCCCATCTTGAATAGTGTTTTAGGCTCATCACTGTGCAACCTCTTCTTGGTGTTCTGTTACCAGTGGGTAGGCAGCCTTGATTTCCACTTTCAGAAAAGAGTATCTGAGCCAGAAGACCTGTGGCTACCTATACCTGCTAGCTTTAACTCACCTTCTCACCTGATAATCCCAGTATTATCAGGTACTTCCCTGTTTTGCAGGGAAGAATACCTTGGTATAGGTGGATAATAAGACAAGAATCATTCTATTTTTTAAATTTAAAAAATTTTTTATTTATATATAAATTTCACAACAGAATCATTCTATTTGGTAGGCTTCTCTAAAACCCAGATGAACAATATTACATAACTATTCCTTTTCATTAGAGTCAAATTGAGGTTTACTCTGCAGTCCCACGTGGCTGGTAACCATCTCTTCTTAACTTTTTTGGTACTGAAACCACTTATCTGTGGTATAAAACATTGGCATGTCTAAAATATACTGGGTATATTTCCATCTGAGTGAGAATTCTTTTTGAGCATACTATTGGCTTTACCTACTGGGCCCCTACATCCAGTGGGTTAACTGTGTGATGGCTCTCCATCTAGGGGAGAACATAGGTACAATTGATGTCTCAAACATAAGAATAAGGACATATGTTAGTCTGCTTTTTAAGCAATTGTGCCAGATATGAATTCTTTAGGATTGGGCAGGGAATTCTGCCTTAGGCTAACTATGATCCAGGAGGTCCAGTGAGAGAGATAAGTGGGCAGTCTTAGGGAACCTGTTTGGCCATGAGTCTCCAGTGTAAGGCTACAAGATAATTCCTTGTTGCTACATCTTCTTTGACTTATTTAAACTTATTCTTTAATTTAAAAATAGATCAAGGCTTATTGTTTTAATGTATAGTCGCTGGGAAGAGAGATTAGGAAACGAAATTGGGATAGGAAGTATTTACCAGTAATATTTTTTTGAAGAAAAAAGAAAAGACGTAATCCCCCCCTCAAAACAATAACCAAAAAATGAAAGAAGAAACAAATGAGAGAGAGAGAGTAGAGGAGAGGAATATACATTTCCTTTCATCTGTCCATCCATCCATCCATCCATCCATCCATCCATCCATCCATCCATCCATCCATCCATCCATCCATCCATCCATCCATCCATCCATCCATCCATCCATCGAGACACTGCAAGGTCTTCTCCATCAGGATTCTGATCCCACACAGAGCTTTACAGAGACTATTCAATACTGGCATGTGTGATTTCCTATTGACTCCACTTACCGCTGTCACCAAGATATAATAACTTGTGCTCTTTTTTTAAAAAATCGCAGCTTTTCCAATTTCCTAATTTACAATTACATCAATAATCTCAAGATGTTAGTATCAAAGTCCCAAGGGTTTATGAATGGAATTAGTTATACATGAATAATTGCTAACGACTATTGTAAACAAATAAGTAAATAACAAATGCCACACATGGGAAGAATTTGATATACATATCTGTTCATTTTATGCTCACATTATATTACTTGGTATAAGGATCAATTTGCCTAAAATGCTGCTTTGTGATTATTGTTACTACCAGTTAGTGGAAAACATGTGCATTATGCCTTTATCTCTTTTCCTACAGCTCAGCTTCTATTCATGAATTCTCATGGCTGTTCTTAAAAAGACAGAGTATCTGCTTTGACCTTGCAAAAGATGATCTGCACAATGCAGAGAGCAGCAAGGCCCTTGCAGGCCAGTCAGTTAACCTGGAGATATTTTTATGAGCTCCAGATCAGGAAGTTTTCTTATCACCTGGTCAGGGTCAGAAACTAGTGTCCCAGATGGGCTGGCAGGAGTGCATCGAGGGGCCTTTAAACATTAGTTGGAGTGCTTTTACATGGAGTGCTTTCTGTCCAACAGATGTCAACTAAATGTGAGTGTTTCTTCTGGGATCGCTTTTGTTTGGGAAACTCTGTGGGGGTATATGGCTTTGCTGAAGCTTGTTTTTATACATTGCACACGACGGTGGGGTTAGGTGAACTTACAGGCTAAACTGAAGAGCGAGACGAGCAGGACAGCGGCAGTGCTGACATGCAGGGTCCCCGCAGCATTGCAGTCCACTTTGGAGTTCTTGCAGGAGCACACTTGTACCCTGAGGTCTGTGATGTTCATCATGGGTGGCTTCCCTGAATCTGTCACCATGATGGGCAGCTGGTAGTTGGCTTTGTTCAGATTTTGAAGAAGGCTTACCAGGGCATGTGTGTCTATAAAGACAAGGAGGGCCTTCATGAGAGAGGGCAGGATCTTTCCAAAACAAAGGGTCAAGTTTCAGGAGCTAAGCACTTGCATTGTGTTTTAATTTACAACCCTGGGAAGGCTTTGATTGCAATCATTAATATTTCTGCTAATATAAGTCAGAAAGAAAAAGACTGAAACCATACGATCTCACCTATAGATGGGATATAGGAATAACAAAAGACCAGGAAAAAGTCCAAATAAGCTGACAGCAGAGCTGGGGCAGGCAGCTAGGGAGGGAGAAGGGGGAGGGAGAAATTGGGGAAGGGAGGAGCACAAGAAGATCAAGATGAAGTTTCACAGGTGGTAGGGTGGAGGGAGAACCCTGAGAACTGCAATGATGTAATATATACACACATATACATAAATATGTAAACAACAAAAAATGTTTAATAAAAAAGAAAATCATTAATATCCAATAAAAACACAAATTTTGCTCATCACTTCCACTGTCCACATCTTGATATCTAGTAGCCACACTGGGCAGTGGCTACTACACCAAACAGGGCAACACAGTAGCTTTCCCTCCCCACTCCACCTCAAAGGGACCCACTTTTGTGAACATAACTGGGTACCACGAACTCTTTCCTGCAAAGTTATGCCACCAATAAAGTCATTTCACAAAGACCGCATTCATCATCTAGGAAAAAAATCACTGAGAAATCCACTCTGTCATCATCATGTATGTCCTCAGCATGTATCATTTCATTATCCTTCAAAAAAGCATTATCCTTCTGAAAATTTTTAGAAAAGGAGGAAAGAGAAAGTGTCCATGTAGGCCATTTTTATATAAAAATCTAAATGTGAATAACCTATATAAATTTCTGGACTTAAATCTACTTCCTCTCAATGTGGGCAGCGCCCCTGTATGTAGCCGTGGAGGTGGTTCTGCTCTCCATATCCTAATCAGTTCTTGGCCATGGTCCTAGATTTGGGGAGGAGTTCACAGCACTGTCCAGGACATGGAGTCTCAGATGGAGGCTGGAGCTCAAAGCCAAGCTTGGTGGAGATAGCTGTCATTCCTAGCAGGCAGGGCTCAGAAGCAGCCGTTCTACTGGACACTCTGGTTAGCATGGGGCAATTCTCTCTTTAGTCACTCTGCTGACTAGGGATTTTTAAATTGCCCCTTTCTGGGCACAACAATGTTGCACAAATGTTCAGGAAAAAATATTGGGGGATAATGAATTTAGAAGGCATATCATCTATGAACTAAACCAGGATGGAAACCCAAATGTGATAACATGAAAGTACAAGTGAAGTGTTATCCTAACCGGAAGGCAATGGCTCCTGAAATAGCACAGGTCGACAGCTTCCCCTGAGAAACTAGATCAGCTTCAGGAGCACCCCAGCTCCCTCCACCAGAGGGAAAGCTCCAGCTAGAAAGGAGCAGTGAGGATAACTCAGATCAGATACAGTCCAGAAACTAGCAAATAAAACCCTAACACCTCAAACAGGAAGGGCTTTAGTTTTAATTAAAAAATAATCACTGTAACAGAATTCATTCTTTAAAAAGCAATAAAATAGACAAACAGGCAAATAGAATCAATAGCCAGGGAAGGGCCCTAATAAAATGAGATATGAGATTAGGCCATAACAATACAAATGAGCTTTTTTAATAGAAAATTTCATGCACAATTGTACACTTGCAGAACTTAATGAAATGGGCAATTCCCCATCCCTTTCAAATATCTCCTGCTGATATAGGAAAAGGGACCAGCTGAGTGGGTCAGTCTTGGGCAATGTCTTTACTGAATCTGAGAGGACAGCTCTGTGAGTTCTGGGTTTTGGTTTGGCAAGGAAAGGTGAACTTGGTGAGTTACCTATGCTGGATTAAGCAAGCCGATAAGGTGCTGTGGATATAGAAGTTCTTCATGATGATGCATGTGGGACTGAGGTTTGAGTTCCAGCTGCTCATGTGGGAAGATAGGTAAGAAAAGAATTACTCATCAGCCTCATACACGAGGGATAAGATGAATGGAAGAAGATACCAAAATCAGAAATATAATTGAAAGAAAAGTCAAGGTCAGCATGAAGACTATGTCAATTGTAAGGAGGTCTGCAGCATACAGTGGAAGATGCAGGATGAGAGGTTAAGATTTTCTAAGGATTCCTGTCCATGTATTTCTCATTTCTTCAGTCTTTTATGAAAGCAAGCGGAGCATGGAAAGTCTCTAAAGGGCAGGTCGAAGTAAGGTACAACAGGGGCCACTGATAATAAGACAAGAATCAAGAAACTTCAGAGAGAGCATCAAAGGGCACCAAGGACTAGATGCATGTTCAATACGCAGTGCACAGAACAGTGTGAGGGGTAGGGTATACAGTGCAGGGTTTACAGCGCACAATGTGCAGAGGTATGTAATGTGAGGTATGCAGCACACAGTATATAGTGTATGGTACACTGTGCAGAGTACAGTGTAGGGTGTATAGTGCAATGTGGGACAAGGCATAGGGTGTGGTGTGTAGGATGTAGTGTGCAGTAGTGCATAGTATACAGTTCACCACGTGCAGAGTACAGTGCACAGAAGTGTACAGAAGTGTATAGTACACAGTACTCATATAGGGCGCGTAGTATAGGGTTTTCAGCATAGAGCTCATCATAGAGACTATAGTATAGTGTATATAGTATAAGTATACAATTAGGGATATAGTATAGGATGCACTGTATGGGATCTTTACTACAGGTGTTGACAATATAGAGAGTGTAGGATATACAGGGCTACACTGTATATAGCATAAGTATATGGTACAGGGGTATAGGATTAGGTTTAGAGTATGGGGGATAATACAGAGTATCAGCGAAAGTTAGTAGGGTGGGGTAAAATATAGGATGCACAGTTCAGTGTATGTAACGTGTGCATGAAGTGAAGAGAGAGGAAGCAAGAGTGCATACTTTCATGTTTGCATTTAATAGGAAGTTATAGCAATATTCTACCTAGTCATTTCCATGTGCTGCTGGCTGTGTGGGAGCCGATAACTGAGAGAAACCTTATGAGAATGGGGGGAAAGGCCTCTGTGGGATAGGTGGACTGAGTCAGAGCCCCAGGGGAGCTAGTATGTTAGTGAGACTTACTGTTGATCTTGGAGATCTTCCAGACTTTATCTGCTGCATTTTGTTTGTGGATTTCAAATTTGAAAGGATCTGTGTTTGGGTGGAGATCCTTATCCGAGGCTCCCAAGATGACCACACTGAGGTTCTTAGCATCATCACAGACTTCGGCGGAGGTGGGGTAGATGACTGGGGCATTGTCGTTGACATCCTCCAGGGTGATGAGCAGAGTGCCAGTGCCTGTAGCTGGTGGATTGCCTGAGGGGAAGGGAAGATGTCAGTGCACAGCTGTTGACAGAGCCACCTCCATGCTGCATTTCCCAAAGAAGGTGCCAGACACCAGGGTTATTATGGTAGCTTTCCTCTAGGAGTGACGGGCATGACCCACGTGTTGGTATAATGTTCAGCGGCTTACCCAGTTCTTTTTTCCTAATGAGACTTTTGATTGCAGTTCTTCAGGCTTTGCCTTCAGGCACCTAAGCTTCCAACAGACAGTTGCACTAAGGCATTGCAAGCCATTCAAGGAAAGGAGAGATTAATAGGATTTTCCCTTACTTACCAAATTGAAACTCTTATGGAAATCTCTGTGTCTGTACACAGTGTGTGGTATAGGGAGGATAGAGAGTCCAGGAGGGAGCACGGTGCTATCTCTGGGATGGCTTTGCTCTAGGTGGCTGACAAAAGGCAAGAGGATCTCACCCAGGGATCTGGGGTGACGGACATGCCTGTGGGGGCTGGGGGCATTGTAGGCAGCACAGGACAGAGGTAGAAAGTGAGCTGGTTGTGAGCAAGAATTCGCCACCTGGCTACCTATGCGGTTGCAAACAGCCATTATCAGGGGGCCTTATTTTAACTATTTCCCCAATATTTTTGCTCCTTCCTAGAATGTTTTGGATCAGGAAATATTAGTTTAAAAAGCCCCGAAAAGCATTTATTCAACAATGCCTTTCACATAAAGAAAAGGGTATTTGATCTCAGTGAAACTCAGGCTGACTTTATTTACCTTTCTCTAAATGCATCTTTTTTCACCTGTGAACTAGAGTTCAGCTCTTCAGACAAATGAATACTTCCCAGTTTCCTGTGAGAAAAGTGAGAGTCAAAGCTGCAGCCTACAAGCAGCAAGTGGACAGATCTGCCCTACTCTGAAAAGGGTCTGATGCACCTCTAAAATGAGAGTACCCCACTTTGACTTGTCAGTGCTAAATTAATGATGACTTCACCGTCCTGCTCCTCCCTGCATTTGTGCCTCGCCTGCTTCCTCCCAGGGGTCCGGGGTAAGAAGTAATAGGATCATGTGTTTATTGGTGACTGTTTTGGTGACTTTTGGGGGGTAGGTTTCCATAAATAGGGGAGAAACTGCTTGCAGCAAGCGGAGCCCCAAGTCAGTAAACAGATATGTGCTAGGGGGCCTGCAGGGAACTTAAATATATCGACAGCCAAGACAGTTCCAGAGCAGATGTTCAGTAACTACCTGCAGACAGGAGCAGGAATGGCAGCACCAGCAAAGGATAGCGATTTCTAAGTGTGGCACGGGGTCAACTTAGAACAAACAGATCATTGCTCCGAAGCCAGGTCTTCATTGTCAGCTGTAGTCATTCGGTTACATTCTTGATTGAGAATCACTTTTCTCATTAACCCCCACCCCTCACCCCCGCCCCCTGAATATATATTTGTTGCAATGGATGAGAAGGCATCACAAGCATCTGAAACACGGCAGGTGGACTGGCCTTCTGGGAACTTAAGTCCCTGACAGTCTCCAGTTCCCCATGTACCGGTTCCAGGTCATGTCTTTCTCTGAAATCAAGTGAAATGCATTCATCTTGTTCAGTTGAGTGGTAAGAACTGAATTCTCATGATTTTGGGAAAGAGCCTCTCCCAGTTATATGCATAGCTGGAGACCATCACCGTCACCACCCCAAGTACAGGTGTATTATCATGGATGTGATTCTTCCTCACCAGCCCACTTGGCCCTGGGGCTGAGGAGAGGCTGGAGTGTCCGGGTTTCCCCAGTACTTCCAGAGACAGGCCTGTCTCTCCCTCTCCACCAGCACCCTCCCCACGAAGGATGATGCTATACTGCCAGTTGCCAGGACTGAGCACCTGGAGGAGGGTGCTTTCCATTGTGGGTTGTTCTTTCAAAAGGGAAAGCTTCAATTGGAGCAATTTTGGGATATGGAGCTAGAACATTCTTCCTTTTTTCATGCAGCTTCCTTGAAAGGCCAGAGGGATGGTTTCGGGGCAGCTGGTGCTTTTTATAAATTGATTAATTAATTATATGACATATCATTTTATGAGATAATTCGGGTTGACTCCTCCCTCCCTTGCCTCTCTTCTTGTTTTCTTTTTTATTATTAAAATTTTAAGGTCAGCTACTAAGCATAATGATGCAAATTATCTGAAGAATATTTTCCTGAAATTATTATCATTATTTTTAGGGAAAAAAACAAAAGGAAGATCCACAGCCTCTACACTGTAGCCAAAGGAGGTATTTTTCAGCTGACTTTCTGACTTAGCACTCTCCAGGGCGCACCCCTGACCTAGAAAAAGAGTCAGACCCCACCACTCGGTTTGATGGCAAATATGGTTTGCCTCAGTCACTTACGGTTTTGTGAAATTTTTAGAAAACCCATTCGAGACTCTGTTGAAGACGGGTGACGAATATTTATGAGGAATTTAGTGGGGTGCCAAGAACTTTGGTATTCACAATTGCCAGTGCTAACACCCACCCAGTGAGGACACCCACCCCTCGCTGAGGCTGCCGGGCAGTCTTGTGGCCAGGTGGGGGACCATGGTAGATAGCTGGCACATTGCCACACTTGCTGTGGTCTTGTGCCATCACAGCCCCCCGCTGACTCATCTCAGGAATTTTTTCATTGGGTCATTTTGTCAGTGACAAAACCGGGGCTGGTATTTTTTATATGATTGATATTTTACTGCTACTTGAAATAAGGAAAAATGATGGCTGGGTCTTCAATTTATTTTTTTCTCTCAATTACTATAATGGGGGAGATAAGGGACGTTAAACTGGCTTAATTGGGTTGCCATCATAACTAATGGCTTGGCTTTATCCAAACTAGCATCTTTTAAGTAGAATTAATCTAAAGAATCTTACAACCCTCCCACCCCCCATGCAGTCTAGAGCTGGGTTGGTGTACAAAAGGAGAAAGACTACAAATCGGGGTGTTTTCTCCCAGTTTGGACCCACTCTGGGGCGGCTGTTAGTGGGTAAGTCCATATGTTAGGTAAAGCAATATTGCTTAAAAAAAAAGAAGTTAAAAAAAATTGCTGAGCCTGATATGACAGGGGCCATAAAAAAGGAGAACAAATAGACTCCAGGAACTAAAAAAGTAAAAACATCCGGAACCACGTAACTACCCTAACCGCAGCCTCACCAGACGGATATCTGGTGATTGTTACCAGATATGTCAAAACATCTGTGTGGAAAAATTCCCCAAACCTTCGAGAAAGAGTATAAAAACCCTGCCTTCCTGAGAGTTGGGTTCCTGCCACTGCGTCAGTGAGTGCTGGGGTAGAACTCCAGCTGGAGCTGGAAATAAAAGGCTTTTTCCCCCCTTATAGCTCTTGTGGTATTGTCCTGTGTGAAGCTAAGAGGATTCCAAACGCTAACATTTGGAGGCTCATCTGGGAAAAGCCTTTTGTGGGCCGAAAAGCCTTTTGGGCCTTTTCTACTTTTCCTTTCCTTTTCTCTCCCTTATTTCTGGAAGGTCTGACGTGGAAGCCAGACCTGACAATTGCGGAAGAGTTGAAAGGCCTCCTAGGCGAAGATTTGAGGGAGCCCCAAAGCCCCTCCGGTCCAGTCCGGGAGACATCCCAGACGACCCTCGAGAGGATTGGTTTGCTCTCTTAGAGGAAGGGTCTCTGATGTGGAATCCAGGTCCAATTCAGGTATTATTCCATTCCCTTCACTACTTGTCTCGGTTGCTGGCCGGCTTGTGCTGCCACAGCGTAGTTAGTGTCCTGTGTCTTCTGTGTACTTTTATCCCTGTATTTTTTGTTGTGCGACTATTGGTAACCTTCCTTTGACTATTGGCAACCATGGGACAAGACCAGTCCACTCCCTTGGGACTCATGATTAACAATTTTCCTGATGTCCGCAGGCATGCTCATACCTTAAACCTGGAGATCAAGAAGGAAACTCTCATCACCCTCTGTTCCACAGAGCAGCCCTCTTTCTTTTCTACAGAATCCAAATATTCCAATCTCATGTGGCCTCCTGGGGGCACGTTCGAATGGCCTGTCATCCAGGAAGTCAAGCACCGGGTCCTGAGAGACCACCCAGACCAGGTTCCCTATATCCTTCTCTGGGAGGACTTCACGGTTTGCCCGCCAGATTGGCTCAGACCCTTTGTTCTCCTATAACCAGGAGATTGGGGGGCAGGCATGCTCGGCTTGGATCTGCGTGACACGGGCACCAACAACAAGGGGCCAGTGGACAAACAAAGAGGTTCTGTCCGATTCAACTCTGGTTGATCTCTTAGACTTCCCTGTGTTATCCAGGGCTACTCCAACAGTCCCAACCATGCCTAGGCTGGACCCAACGTGAAAGAGGTAGCTGATCCTCTGTCACCCTATCTGCCTCTAGCCCTGGGGGAAGGGGAGGATGAGAACCCTGAGATTGTGGTTTCCCCAGGATCTGCCATGAGCGCACTCCTTCCACTCCTCTCTTAGCCCCCCTCAGAGCTATTGGTCCTGTAGGAGAAGACAGGGTTCAGGCTTATCAATATTGACCCTTTTCCACCTCTGAATTATACAACTGGAAACACCAAAACCCTCTTCTCTCCGAAAATCCGAGGGGTCTTATTAATCTTATAAAATCTATCTTCTTTACCCACCAGCCTATGTAGGATGATTGTCACCAGCTAATAAATATTCTGTTCACTACAGAGGAGCGGGATCGTATCTTTCTAGAAGCCTGCCACAATGTCCCAGGGGTAGAAGGACAACCCACCCAAGATTCTGTTGCCATCATTTGAGCCTTCCCCATGGAACAGCCACAGTGGGACTGCACTCAACCTGAAGGTAGGGAGAGCCTCCGAATCTTCTGCCAGACTCTCATGGCCGGCTTACGTACTGCTGCCCCAGAACCAACCAATTTAGCTAAGGTAGGAGACATCGACAAGGGTCCCAGGAAAGTCCAGCAGCGTTTTTAGCTTGGATAATGAAGGCCTTTTGGCCTTACACACATTTAGACCCAGAGGCATTGGAAAGTAGGGCAGCTTTTATTATGGCCTTTGTAAACCAGTCCACACCAGATATAAAAAAAAAAAAAAAAAATTGCAGGAATTAGAAAGACTCAGGGAAGGACCTATCCAGGAACTGGTGCATACCACAGAAAAAGTTTTTCATGGGGGGGAGACTCCAGAGGAAAGAGAGGATAGACTCCGAACTGAGGACAGGGAAAGGGAGGACAAGCTTAGAGACAAGGACAAAAAGCTTAGATATAACTGTTGTAGGAAAAGGCCAGGGGCCCCGCAGGGAAAAGGTTGTGGAGCTGGCCAGTGGCTGAGGCTACTGAAAAACCAGTGTGCAAAATGTCAGGGATTTGGCCGTTAGGCCAAAGACTACCCCCAAAATGCACAGACGCCTTCCCAGGCCGCGGTAAAGCCAAAACCCAACACCCAGGTCCTGGTAGTTGGTGGAACTGAATCTGATAGAGACTAGGGAAGTAGGGGTTTGGACTCTTTCCCCGAGCCCAGGGTAACCCTAACAGTGGAGGAGCAGCCTGTGGGATTTCTTGTGGATACTGGTGCTCAATACTCAGTCCTGACCCAGGACCATGGACCAAAAACAAGTGTACCTTGGCGCAATGGGCTACAGGCTCAACGTTCTATGGGTGGACCACTGACTGCTCCATTGATTTGGCTTCTGGGACTGTGCAGCATTCCTTCAAGATTATTCCTGATTGTCCCACGCCCCTCTGGGGGAGAGACCTTTTGACTAAAGCCAAAGCTCAGATCTCCTTTACGCTACAAGAAGTCTAGGTCTCAAGCCCTATGGCTGCCACCACAGGAAAGGCCATTCTCATGCTAGCTCTGGCTGATAAACATAGACTCTATGACCAAGTTCTTCTTTAAGAAGCTTTAGATGGGGGAGAAGAGCAGAAGGGTGCACCCCCAGAATGGCTAAAGGAAATCCCCAAGGCATGGGCAGAGGTGGGGGGACCAGGCTTCGCCCAATACCATGTTTCAGTGTATGTGGAATTAAAACCAGGAGCTGGGCTGGTCAGGGTGAAACAATACCTGATGTCTGTTAAAAGCTGCAGGGCAATTAGCGGCCACATCCAAAGACTGAGGGCAGCAGGCATTCTCAGACCCTGCAGGTCACCATGAAACACACCCTTGCTGCCCATTAAAAAGCCCAACGGATATTATCGGCCAGTGCAGGACCTACAGAGGTAAACTCCCAAGTAGCTGACATTCATCTAACGGTTGCAAATCCATATACGCTGTTAAGTTCCTTGTCACCAAACCTGCGGTGGTATACAGTCCTAGATGTAAAAGATGCCTTCTTCTCTATTCCAGTTGCACTGAAGAGCCAGGAAATTTTTGCCTTTAAATGGACAGATTCCCCTGGAGACCTGGTTGTTCAACTAAGAACAATTAGACCAGGCTGCCCCAGTGATTTAAAAACTCACCCAACCTGTTTAATGAGGCACTAGGTAGACTTGTTAGCCTTCTGCCGAGAGAACTCTCACATCACTGTCCTATAGTATGTTGGTGATATCCTACTCACGGCAGCAGAACGTGCAACCTGTCTGTCCGCTAGTAAGTCCCTACTCCAAAACTTAGCTGACCTTGGTTCTCGAGTAAGTGCAAAAAAGGCTCAGATCTGTTGCTCCGACGTGATCTATCTGGGGTACAAGCTGCGTAAAGGTAAGCGCTGGCTCACCCCGGCTCTGATTCAAACAGTTCTGTCTATTCCTACCCCTAAAACTTGTAAGCAAGTAAGGGAGTTTTTGGGGTCAGTAGGATACTGCTGGTTATGGATACCCAGGTTTGCCAAGTTGGCTCGGCCCTTTTACGAGGCTACCATGGAGGGCAAGGGCCCTTTTTCATGAACACTAGCTCAGGACTTGGCATTCCAAAAACTTAAAAAGGCCTTTCGCCTGCCTGATCCTAGGAAGCCTTTCACTCTGTACGTAAATGAAAAAAAGGGGATCTCAGGGGCGGCACTCATGTAAGATTTGGGCCCTTGGAAAAGACCCATGGCCTACTTGTCAAAGAGATTAGACCTGTGGCCTCGGGGTGGTCACCTTGCCTACGCCTTATAGCCACAGCAGCTCTGGCCCTAAAAGATGCAGAGAAATTAACTCTGGGCCAAACAGTGTTTATCTCCACCCACCACGCCCTAGAGACCATTCTCAGGCACCCATCTAAAAAATGGATCAGCAATAGCCTCTGACTCATTCCCAAGGGCTCCTCCTGGACACCCACCGAGTCCACTTTCAAGTCAGCACTGCCGTAAATCTGGCCTCCCTTCTTCCCAAAGGGCCAGATCCCTCTGCACCGGAACCTCACCCGTGTCTAGAGATTCTAAGTCAGGCAGCAGCAGCCCATGTAGACCTTTCTAATTTGCCGTTAATGTATGGGGAGGTCCTGACGTGGTTCACAAACGGCAGCAGCCTGGTGGTAAAAGGACAAAGACGTGCTGGGGCAGCAGTCACCTCCCACAAAGAGGTAATTTGGAGTCAGAGGCTGTTAGACAACACATCTGCACAATAGGCAGAACTTACTGCTCTTATTCAGGCTCTGAGTCAGGCTGCAAGAAAACCCCCTGAACATCTACACTTTCAGCAGGTTCGCCTTCGCCACTGTCCATGTACACGGGGCCATCTATGAGGAGCGTGGTTTCATCACCTTTAAAGGTAAGCCGATCTGCCATGCGCCCCTAATCCAGGCCCTCCTGAGAGTCATTCATCTTCCCCAGAGGGTGGCTGTCATGCATTGCCGGGGACCCCAGCCAGGTAACTCAGCTATCGCCATCGGCGATAGGTTACCATCAAGGCCTACGAGGCAGAACGGCAAGCAGCCCTGTCAGCATCAGAGCCTAACGATTTCGTGGTCCCCACTGTCATCGCACTGCCCCTTTCATTGCCACCACCTGGTCTACAAACTTTGCCAAAAAAATCCTCCCTCTTAATACTGAGGAGGATCGCCTACGGATTCAACAACAACAAGAAAAACCTTAAGCCTTTTTGCTTGACGGGTGGTGGGCTGTCCAAATGGGCGGATCCTCTTACCCCAACAGTTTGGACAAACCCTGGTCCTGCAACCACCAAACAACACATTTGGGCGTTGACAACATCAAGCAGCTATTGTGTAGAGCTTCATTAAACTTCCCGTTCCTCCCTGGTGTAGTTAAGGCTATAGTCACTAACTGTAAGGTCTGTCAGGCTATGCAACCAGCTCCAGCCCTACAGCAAGAGACTCAAAAGTGGGGACATTTTCCCAGTAAAACATGGGTAATGGATTTTACTAAAATTAAGCCAGAAAAATTTAAGTATCTCTTGGTTATAGTAAATACCTTCTCCGGGTAGACAGAGGCATTCCCCACTAAAAATAAAGCAGCTATCACAGTTGGAAAAAAGCTCCTAGAAGAAATTGTGCCCCACTATGGGATCCTCAAATTCATAGGGTCAGACAACGGACCTGCTTTTGTAGCTCAGATTACCCCGAAATTGGCAGCTCAGCTAGGCACTCAGTAGAAGCAACACTGCGCTTATCATCCACAAAGCTCTGGGCAGGTAGAATGAAATGAACAGAACCCTAAAAGAAACATGGACAAAATTATGTCTGGAGACTGGCAGAGATTGGGTGGCGCTCCTTCCTTATGCCCTGTTCTGTGTCAGAAATACACCATATATGGGAGGGGGATTTACTCCTTTTAAAATTGTTTGGTAGACCGCCCCCCCCCCCATTGTTCCCAATGCCCAGCTTCATTATATGGAAAATGACCAAACCGCTGACTTTGGCTTGCACATGTTAGGTCTACAGATGATTTGGAGAGAAATTGGAGACAAGTCCGGCTTGTGTATAAAGGGCCATCGTCCCCTACTGACTTCACATTAAAGATAACAGACTATCTGAGAATGGCCCACTCCTTTACTCCTGGTCAGTGGATTTGGATTAAGCGCCATGCTCCAAAAACTGTAGAACCTAAATAAAACGGGCCTTATCTTGTCTTTGTTGCACCATTTGCAGTCAAAGTAGATGGGATTGAGCCGTGGATCCACTACTCCCAGGTACGGACGGCTACCAAGCCTCAAGTGATTCAGCTTAAGTGGACGTGTCGCTCAGCCAGAAAAGTGGACGGCTCCTGTAGATCCTGAAGATCTGCTCAGAGTTAAGCGCACCTGTTCTGGCGATGATGATTCCAGGCCAGACCGTCCTTCTCTGCCTGCTACTCCTGAGTAAGCCTCTGCTGATGGCTGTCCAGGGCAATCAGGCGCACACTCCTGCTAAAGTCACCTGGCAGCTAATTGATGGACTGTCCTCCCAGGTCTTAAACCAAACCTCTAGTGTACAGCCACCCTCAACATGGTGGCCAGATTTATACTTCTGTTTTAGAGACATTAGTCCAGTATATGCAGCAACTCCAGCCTTGCAAGCACGCCAGTATGGGTTCTACGCTTGTCCTTCTACAAGTAATTTTCAGGAGTGTGGGGGGCTGAGAAGTGGCTACTGTGCTAAATGGAACTGTGTCACCTCTATTGATGGTGACTGGAGATGGTCAGTCTCCAAACCCGACCTTGTGTCTTTCTCATTTGCCACCACCTATATGCTAGAGCCCTATAGGACCAATCTCTACGGTGGTCGTCCCTATATTAATTTATCCCTTGGTGTCTATCCGAGCGATAACCCGAGGTGTGCCCCAACCAGCCTGGATGCAGTCAAAGTGTCCTTTACGCAACAGGGAAAAAAGGTCTCGGAGTGGCTAACAGACAAAACATGGGGTCTCAGGTTCTACTCAGGTAGCCACCCAATTTCCACCCTTATTATTAGGAGAACAGTAGAATCTGTTTCATCTCAAGGAATAGGTCCAGACCCCATAGTCAATATTGCAAATATTCAAAAAAATTCTTCCTTCCCTTTCCAGGTCCCCAAAGACCCCTGACACACCCACCAATAAGTCCCCAGAGACTGCTGACAGTCTCACCTCCCCACCCTTACCATCTGGAGATCCATTATAGTCCCTCTTCTCTCATCCCTTCTCCCTACTTAACACATTCTACCCAAATTATACTCGAGCTTGCTGGCTCTGTCTCCTGGCACCTCCTCCCTACTATGAAGCCCTCAGCTCTCTCTAACGCCTCCTTTAGTGGAGTCACCCAACAACATTGCCGAGAGGCAAGACTATCAAAGCAAGGGTTAACCCTTTTGGTAGTTCAATAAATATGCATTTGCATATCAGCTTCTGGCCCTGCCAGGCTCATAGCAACAGCAGTATTTCCATTGTTAGTGATAGCTCTCTTTATTATGCCAAAATGCATGGTGGGTCTGTAACACCCCTGCATCCGTGCTGTGCTAAGCCAAAACAAAGAATGGTGCCTTTTAGTCCACATTTCCCCCAAACTTAGCTATTATACTAATGAGCAGTTCCTTTCTAGCATAGAGGGTAAACAGCATAGTACCCATCTACTACGGTGGTGAGCCATTGGTGCTGTTCTCACCCTTGCAACTCTCTAGGGGTAGCAGGCGCTGGATTGGGGGCACTGCCTTGGCCACCCAGAGTTCCTCCTTGAGTGCCCAAGGGTGGCAATCGATGAGGATTTGAAAAGAATCAAACCCTCCGTTTCTAGTCTTAAATGTTCTTTCACTTCTCTGAGGTTGTGTTGCAAAATCATGGTGGGCTAGATGTGTTATTCTTACAACGGGAGGATTATGTGCTGCTCTGGGCAAAAAATGTTGCTTCTAAGCAGATCACACTGGGGTGGTAAGAGATTTTATGGCCAAGGTGTGGGAGGGTCTAGCAAAAAAAAAAAAAAAAAAAAAAAAAAAAGAGTGAGAAGCATGGGAAAGCTGGTTTGAGTCTTGGTTTAATGCTTCCCCTTGGCTCTTATCAGCCTTAGTTGGCCCTTTAGTTCTGCTCTTGCTAACGCTCACTTTTGGCCCTTGTATTATAAATCACTTGCTTGCTTTTGTCCACGATAGGTTTGTCATGGTACATACTCTGGTCTTGAGACAATACCAGCACCTCTCTTAAGGTGAATATACTGATGTATATTCCCAGCTGTGAGCATGCTCAGGTGCTATAAGGAAAAGGGGGGAATGTTAGGTAAAGCAATATTGCTTAAAACAAAAAAGTTAAAAAAAAATGCTGAGCATGACATGACGGGGGCCATAAAAAGGGAGAACAAACAGACTCCAGGAACTAAAAAAAGTAAGAACAGCACCTGGAACCACGACTACCCCTAAACGCAGCCTCACCAGATGGGTATCTGGTGATTGTTACCAGATATGTCAAAACATCTGTGTGGAAAAATTCCCCAAACCTTCTGTAAAGAGTATAAAAGCCCTGCTTTCCTGAGAGTCAGGGTTCTTCCCTCCAAGGTACTGCCGCTGCATTGGTCAGTGCCAGGGTCGAACCCTGGCTAGAGCTAGAAATAAAAGACTTTTTTCCCCTCAGATCTCTTGTGGTCTTTCGTACTGTGTGAAGCTAAGAGGATTCCAAATGCTAAGACATAGTCATTTTGTGAGAAGACTGATCCCTTCCTCCTTGAATCATCTACATATACTGTGCACAATATTTCAATTTCAAATCAGTAGGCATTATCAGCACATCTATCATATAGGGGGCTGAGGGCAAAGACAGGCTGGGACATGATATATCTCGGTCCAGGAAAAATCATTACCATAGTCTATTCCACTTAACTTTTACAGCTGTTAGGCTCAGTTCTCTATCTCTGTGTCTTCTGGGTAACCCACAATGCATTTTTCACTGACACACTCAAACACACTTTATTCATTGACACACTCCAACACACTAAGCAAACTGCGAAGTCATGAAAACATGCTGTTGAATTTAGTGATCAGTGGCTTGCTTTTATGTTATCATGCCCCCCCCCCATCCTTTTATACAGAAGTAGATGGGGAAGATGACAATTGATAATCATATAAAGACTTCATATAGACTGGTGATCAGATGGGCTTCCTGGTTCAAGCTACTACACATGTCTGGAGGCTTATGAAGAACGAAGAGAGATCATTTTTTCTTTTTTCTTTAAACTCTGCAGAGTGTGGGGGCTGGGAGGGAGGACATTCAGGCTTCCTACTGCAAAATATGTCTTTGGTGTTTGAAGTCACAACTCCTCTGAGGTTGGAGAGTCATTAAGTAACAATGGTGAATCTTGACCCCCACCCCCCTGTGAGGTGAGGGCTGAGGAGATAGGCAGGAAGAGGCAGGAGGACCTGCCAAGGAGGAGCCTGAGCTTATAAAAGCCAGGGAACAGCAGCCAGCCTTTCCTTCCCACGACAGCCCCCCAAGGGCATTGTAGAAGTCCTCAAGAAATTGCTGGTGACAGCAAGACTAACATTTGACCTTTCTGGTGATTACCTGAGCAGGAGAGGATTTGCCCCGTGCTAATTGGTACTGTTTCGCTCCACTGTCGGCACATCCAAGGGGATTCCATCTTATTGCATTCTGGAATGTTCTCTTTCCATTTTGGTATCTTAACAGTTACCGTTTCCCCCCTTCCGTAAGGCAGGCCAGCAGTGTTCATTGAAGTCTTTAATAAAAGAGTTCCTGTCCTCTGAAGGCACTAATTTAACCTTTTCAGAAAATCTGGACCGCATATGGTAAATGATGATACTCATCTCTGAAGATAAAATACTCGCCAACATTAAAGGTCATACCTTATTAATCTGTAGGATTAAAGGCTTTACTCTCCCAATCATTTAAGTACAGTTGGTCCTGCTTTAGCAAAACAAAATCATTTCAGATATAATGAAACAATGTTGGTAGGTAATTTGTAGCTCATTAAAATTGATAACAGTTTAAAAAAAGTGCCTTGAGTGTCTTGTGGTTTATGATCTAGCCTCTCCCCACAGAAAGTGACTATAAATTGTCTTTTCTTTCCCAAATCATCAATAAACTGGGCATTACCAGCATTATTATGAAGCATCATTCTAGAATCTATCTAGACTAGCTCTGGATAGATTCTGGATTCCAAATGGTTTGGGTTCCCAGACCAAGGGCTTTTAATTTCTATTTAAATTCAGGTTTTCAGTTGACTTTTTACTGTCTTTTTACATCCCTCCATTTTTTTTAACTTATCTTTTTTTGATTGCGCACGCACACACATATATACACACCTACACACACATACATCATTGTTTATCCCAATATTCTCCCATCACCTTATCACCGGAGCACCTTCTTTATCTCTTGTGCCTTTCCCCTCCCCCCCATTTTACTCTCTTCCCCTTTGATCTATGCTTCAGTTCTGTTGGCAGTTTTAAATTTTTCTTGTCTGTTTGTTTGTTTTCCCTAAGTCCCTCATATAAGTGAGACCATCCCATATTTCTCTTTTTCTTTCTGGCTAATTTCTGCTAACATGACTCTTTCTAGCACCATCCATGTTGCTGCAAATGACATATTTGTCTTCTTTGATTGATGCATAATATTCCATTGTGTACATATACCACATCTTTTTCAGCCATTCATCAGTTTTGGGGCATTTGGTTTGTTTCCGTATCTTGGCAATTGTAAATAGTGCTGCAGTAAACATGCGAGTACAGGTGTCCTTATGAATGAGTGTTTTTGTGTTCTTTGGGTAGATTTCTAGTAGTGGGATTGCTGGGTTGAATGGTAATTCCACTTTCAGTAGCTTGAGGGTTCTCTGCACAGCCTTCCATAGTGGTTGGACCACTTTGCACTCCCACCAGCAGTCTAAGAGTGTACCTTTTTCTCCACATCTGTGCCCACACTTGCCCATTTTTTTTTTATAAGCACATCCCTCCATTCTGATCTCATGGTTTATAAACTATAAGAGAGGACATTCTCTTCTGATGTTGCCTTATCACTGTTTGGAGCTGACTAAGCAGAGCTGTATGTTGCCTATGATGATGGTGTCACTTCTGCCTTGCCAAGTGTTGTAGGGACCGCAGAGAGCATGTGTAGCTTTGTTTCCTCTGCAGATACCCATCACTCTCTGTTCCCAGCAGTACTGACCCATCAGCAGCTGGGGATTGTTCTTCCTTAGAATAACTAGATGATGAGAGTCTATGTTTAGGGTAGACAAGTTCTGAGAGATGATGCAAATGACTAGTGCCCTCTGGGGAAGGCTCAGAGGAGCAGTAGGTATACATTCATTCTGTGTAGCCATATACTTTCTTGGTTAGCTGTTTATTGAAATACAGAAATGTCCATGCTTCATGAGTACACAACTTGGAGAACCTTTATGGGCAGAACACCATGTAGTCCATCCAGTATTGCGGGATCAAGAAGCCCATCCCCAAGGAGATCTGGCAGCTATGATTTGTTTCTCCTGTATACATGGTTAAAACCATCAACAGATGGAGAAAGAAGATATGGCACATGTATTTAGTAGAATACTACTCAGCTATAAAAAAGGCTGGGATCTTGCTATTTGTGATGTTATGGATGGACATTGAGGAGATGCTTCTAAGTGAAATAACTCAGAAGGAGAAAGATAAATAATATATAAATTATATATATATATAAAGATAAATAATATATATATATAAGTTTCACTTGTATGTGAAACTTAAGGGAAAAAATAGGTCCTTAGATTCTGACAACAGAAAGTAGTCATAGGGAAATGGGGGTAAGGAGTGGAACAGTAGACACTGTTAACAGTAGTTAATCCCTCCTCCCTTTGCTGTGGCAGTTAAACTGCCAGAAGGAGGAATAAGGAGTTGGACCAGAAGCAGGGGGGTAAAAAGGCAAGGAGCAGAGACTAGGAGAGAGAGACATTTTGGGAAGGAAAGAGAACTTTTGGAGAGAGAAAACTTTTGGGAGAGGTGAGAAGAGAATTGCAGGCAGGTAAAGAGTAGCCCGAGTGACCAGGCTGGGCAGAAGTCCCCTGGAAGAGTGAGCTGGAGGTGACAAGGAACCATGGTTTCTGGCAGAAGTGTGGCCAGTGTGGAGTGTATGGCATTGTAGCAAGGTGATATGGAAAGCTGGTACCTAGAGATGGCCAGCAATTTGGAAAGCTGATTTGTGCATCAGCAACTGTGGAAGAAGCTTGAAGCACCTTGGAAAAGTTGAGCAGCGTGGAACACTGGAGAGAAAAGATGAAAAGAGAGGATGCCAGAGAAAGGACTGGACTTTGCGGAAGTGCCAACTTCTGAGGTTCAGAGGGGCAAAGGAACCATCATTGATAGGATGTCATGGATGGTAGCTAGACTTCTGATTTGTGGGTGTGATGTGGTATATACATTTGTTAGGTATGAAGTTAACGACACAGAATTGTAAACTAAGTTATCTTAATAAAAAACAAAAAAAGGAATCATCTTCATCTCTTTTGCTCAGTGCGCACTTGTGAGAGTCATCCATGTGGCTGTGAGTAGTTGTGCTCCCCCATTGCTATTTAGGAGTCAGCACAAGTCATATTGTTGCTCCTTTGAGGGTGAGACTAGGTCTTGCTATTTTTGCCCATGGAACCACAGGCTCACGTTGCCCGGGGTACCATGGACTCAAGCAATCCCCAGACTCAACTTCCCAGGTAGCTGGGATTACAGGCACGTGCCACCATGCCCAGCTATTTTTTGGAACTAGGTCTCGCTGTTTTGCCCGAGCAGGACCCGAACTGCAATCCTAGCCCCAGCCACTTCATAGGCTGAAGCTTACAGGCACGAGCCACCATGCCCGGCTCCTCTTTGGTTTTTATCAGTTTGAGGTGTATTTTTTTTCTTGGAGTTTATCCTGCCTGTGGTTTTCTGAACTTCTTGAATTAATAAGTGGGTATCTTTCCTTGGTTTTGGAAAATTCCTGAACATTATAGCTTTAAGTATCTTTTCTGCACCATTCTCTTCTGATGACCAGTTTCCTTTGCCCTATATACCTTTTCTTCAGGCTCAGCTCATTTCTCATCTGATTTTCTTATTCTTCATACCCCCTGGGCTTTCCTTGAGGGTATTTTCTATAGATTCATATTGTAGGTCCTGTGTTTTGCTGCTAAATCTCCCTGCTGAGTTCTTAATAGTGAATGATGTGTGTTTCAGTTCTGGAACATTCATCTGACTCTCATATTCTAAGTCTCTTCTGTGCTTTAATGTATCTTTTATCCTATTTTTTGGAACACACTCATCATAGTTGTTTTAACTGCAGTTTATTTAATTAACACAGATTGTCATTGGTGCTGACATAGAGGATATCTGAATCCTCTTCAGGTCTGACTTTTATCTTTGATCATCAGTTACATATTCTTGCGTCTTTACAGGGCCAGTGATTATTTTTATTATAAATTGGGCATTATGTGTGAAAAAAATCAGAGAGATTTCAGATGACAATTTCCCCCTCTCTGTGTTGGCCAGATTCCCCGAGGATGTGCTGTAGGGAACTAAATGGCTCAGGCTGTCTACAGGGTGAGAAGTCACAGTCAACATCTGGTTTCCCCTTGCTGTCAGGAGCTGCCTTCCAGGGGTTTCAATGTACCCTAGAGTCTCTCAGGCCTGGAAGGCAGGAGACCCAGCTCTGCCCATATCAGTTCCCAGTCCCACTCTCTACTCTTGGTCTGTTTGGTTGTTTTTGCAGAAACAAATGAATTGACTGACCTATAAACAGAAATTTGTTTCTCACAGTTCTAGAGGTTGGAAGTCCAAGATAAAGGTGCTGGCAGCAGCAGCAGCATATGATGGGATGTTGCTCCATATTTCATGGCCAAGGTCCTCACTGAGACACATGGCAAAAGGGGCAAGGGGACCTCTGGGGTCTCTCTCATAAGGACACTAATACCTTTCATGAAGTTTCCATCCTTATGACCTAATTACTTCCCAAGGGCCCCACTTCCTAATACCACTGTGTTGGGGATTAGGGTTCAGGGCTAGAATTTAGGGGAATACACGCATTCTGTGTATAGCACTAGTCACTCTATCCTCTAATCCCTTGTGCTGGTAAATGCCTTAAAGAGAGAATGGTTGTATTTTTAAGGTGAGGTTTGTCCCTTTATTAGCAATCCCATCACGCATGGTGAGCCCCCAGATTAGCTATCCTTTCAGAGGCACCTTGGGGGTAAGGGGGAGTTCAGGGGTTAAAGGCCTTTCAGACTTTCACTTGGTCACCCCACCCCATATCCACAGGACTGCCACAGGGTTTCTGATTTCTTTCCCTTTATCCTGGACCCTCTGCCTGAGTCTGACCTTCACCCAGATCAGAAAATAGCTGTGGAGAGGAGACATGGTGACTGTCTTACATTCTTTCTAGAATCTTCTTCCCTCTTTGGTCTTTACTAGATTTGGGCCTCATTGCTTTTGTAATTCTCTGGTGTCTTTACACATAAAGAGTTTTTTTTTATAATCTATCATATTTTTATAGTTTTTCAGGGGAGACATTAGTCTATTACTTGCAAGTTTCTACAGCCATATATTTTATCGACATGTTTTGGCATAAATTCCTGAGTGACTAGTTGTTTGGAGAAAACAATTTATTTTGCTTTAACTCTCCCGCTGCTGTATGACTAAACATTTATTCCATAAAATCTGTGACTTTCTATAAAATTAATAAAGTCACAATCCTGCCTGGGATAATTCTAAGACAGCAGTTTAGACTAACTTTGATCTAACAGTTAAGTGTTGGTTTTTCCTGGTTAGCTGTACCACCTAGAGATGTTTCCCATGAGTGACAAAAAGGACACTTCAAAAAAATTGACTTGATTTACAAGATCTTTTTAAAATTTATGCTCTTTTTGCTTGAAGTCTTTTGGGCCTTGTTCAAGATTATCATCACTGATGATGGTTCTGTATATTAATGCCAACCTGTTTTCTAGTTACCGTTACCTCTTCAGGGACACTTCCGTGCTTCTGGAAACATCTGTGACAACAGATTTTGAATTTCCTTGTCTGATATTAGTATTAACAGAGTTAGACAAGAGGCAGTATTCAAGCTGTATTTTTCTTGAAGACCAGTCTTTCCTTTCTATAACCCCCACTGGGGAAAGGATTAACATTTATTGAACATTTAATGGGGCTTTTGATGGGGAGCCCAGAGGGCACCACACTTCACTTACTCATTTCTCATGACAACCTTGTAAGTGGGATTTATCCTCCTCATTTTATAGAAGTAGAGACTGTTCCTCCAAGTCTATAAGCTGCTCGCCCAGGTACACCTGCAGAGTAAGCTATTATTTCCAACAAAGATTATAACGTACTTCAGTTCCAGCTTTTTGTTGTTGTTGTTGTTGATTAATAATTGTGTAAAATATTCTGTGAGGCAATGGCTGTCAACCCTCCTCCCTGGTGTTCCCAGCTGATGTTTTTTCCACAACTACAGGAACCTTCAGGTATTACAGTACCCTGAGATCACTTCACTAGATCTATCACTTCTCATTTGCAGAGTATTTTAGCCACTCCTGGCTATGGGCAGTCAGTGTGTGTGCCTTGGCACCTTGTCTGCACCCATTCCTTTGGCAAAGCTTATCTGTTTCAGTGGTTCCTGACTCTTTGGCCTGCTGACTCCCCAGAAAAAACCTGCCTCTCTGCTCCAGACCGGTGCTGTTGGTTGCTCATGAGACACCATGGTTTTACCCTTTCATAAAAGAACTGTGTGGAGACAATTCTTTAAATTCCACTGTGTTTCAGTGTGGCTGGGGTAATCATTCCTGGTTTCAGAACTAGAACACTTAAGGTCATCCCTCTCTATTTCATGCTCAGTACCTGTTTTATTTCAAAGCTGATCATTACAAGGGTTGGTGAGGATGTGGAGGAAAGCAACCATCCCCATGGGTTGCTGGGAAGGTAACTTGGTGCAGCCCTCAGGAGAACGGCACTGAGCTGCATTAACAAAAAGGCTCACATGCGTCTCTGTTCAGAGCAGTGTTATTCATCACGGCCAAGACATGGAACCACCAGAATATCTGACCTGGAAATATCTGACGAGGAAAGTGTGGACTCTGTGCTCAGTGGAACACTGCCTAGTAGTTATGAAAGACTGCCTTTTGGGGCTAAGCAGGTGGACCTTGAGGTGACGATGCTAAGTGACATTAAGTCAGAAAGTGAGAGTCTGGAGGTTTCACTTACCTGTGGCATAGAGGTAAGTGTCATCTCTATGTGTTGTTATAACCAAAGTGAACATGCTGGCAAAACCCAACAGGAATAATTCAGATACTTTGAAAAATATACTGGTTCCCAGATTGGTTGGCGGGGGAAGAAGAAGAAGGAGCGGATAGGGCAAAGGCACTGGAGTTGTGGTAGAGGGTGAGTGGAACATGGAAATGGAGGGGTAAAAGTATACTCCCCACATGTGTGTGTGTGCCTGCTCCAAGTGAAGGCATTAGCACAAGACCCTGTTCTGGCCTTAGAACAGTCTGGGCTCTCATGGTTGCATCTATGGTGCCCACCATGCTGGACTGCAGCAATGCTGACCACCACCTCTAATATTTTAGCTGCGTGGGTCCCTCTCCCACACCTCTGATATTTTCTCAACTTGTCCTTCATCACTGGGTGAGAGTTCACCTTGATCAAGGAGCTCTCTATGACTCCCCCCTGAGGCTGAATTGAGAGTCCTGTGGGTTTAGCTCCTTCAGAGCAGTTCACTCTGAACTCCTCCTGTTGACTTGCCAGAATAACTTCATCTCTCACTGGGCTCAATGGCCATGCATCCTCTACCTGTGAGTCTGCAGCACCAGCACAGGGCTGAGCCAGTTTTCACCCGAGCAATGTCTACATGCTGCCATCATTATGCCATTTCCTCCTCAAGAACTTAGCGCATCCCTCGGTTGTCTGCTCTGGAAAATGACTCATCTGGATTTGAACATGCTCTCAGCATAGGACTTTCCATGTATATCCAAATAGATCTCCTTATACTCACTCACAGGGGATGCAGCTCTTTCCTTTTCTTGCTTCCCACGCCACACTCTAGTCCAGTTCTGATGTCTCCACTCTGCGTTCTTAGCACCTCCACCTCCTGACCCTGCCTTTTAGCCAAACCTACCAAGGCCAGATGCTAAGGCTGGCCACACTGTGGCACCCTGTGTGCCACATGGGCTGCTCACTTCCTGGGCTGTGTTCTTCCACTCAGTTTATGCTCGAGAAGCCAAGACACAGGCTGGGACACAGGTCTGAGGGACACAGGTCTTCCTCACCCTGTTACTGAGTGTAACAAAGCACCCACAAGGAAGCTCTGTAATATTCATCTTGACACAAGACTCAGAACCGAACCTTCTTTTATGAAAAACTGGCTTTTAGGGAGAGCAGAACTTCCGTGTGACTGACATAAGAGACCCACAGCTTAACACATCCCCAAACCGACTCTGATCTCCCTCATCCTGGCCAGTGGTCAATTCAGCTGCCCCTGCCTTTGCAATGCAGAGACCATGTTCAGAATCTGAGCTCACCTCCCACCCTATGATGACTCTACCCTCCAGCTTCGATGGTCCTCAGGCTCCTGAGAGGTATCCCCACTTGTACCCTCATCCCCCCCCAGATCGACCTCAGCAGAGCTGCAGAGTGACCGTGGCACACAGGACTCTTCTCAGGACTCAGAGACAGCTTCCATTTCCCACAAAGTCAGGGCCCACCCACCCTGCCTCTAGCCTGCACTGTCTGTACCCCATTCTGTCCAGTGTTACCTGGCTGACCTCCTTGCTATCCCCCCTAGAGAATCCCATGCTCCCATCCCAGCTTCCATCATGTTTTCACTCAGATGTCCACTCCTTGGGGCAGTCCTCCAGTGCCTTCTACTTAAGATGGCTGCACTCTGGCCCTGCTCTCTCCTTCCTTCTCTTGCTTACCTTGTATGTTTTCCCTCCTCCCATGTAGCATGTGTTGCATTTGACTCCATTTCCTTCCTTTCTCCATGAGCATGTCAGCCCCGTGGGGACAGTGGCTTTTTTTTGCCCACTGTTCTGTCTCCACCTTTGAGGCTGAGAGTCTGGCGTATAAGGAGCCTTTGAGAGCGCAGAATCCTAACCACTAGACTACCAGGGAACTTTATGAGGAGCCTTTGAATGAACAGTGAGAGTCTGCAGTTAGGAAGTGTCTGGCCAAATACATTGAGTCTTCTCTGCTGACATGACACAAGAGAGAAAAGTCGTGGGGCTGGTGGGTGATGTCTTCTGGGACTTTCCTCATCTTGCGTTTAGCAGAAGGACCCTCCCTGCAGGCGGGAGGGTCACCCAAGAGGAGGCTGCCAATGTGGGTTCTTACCCCAGGACCTGCTTGGGTGGAGTCCAGTGTGCTCCAGTCTGTGAACGCCCACTGCACACGACTCACCTCCTGAGATCCTGCGAATTCCAGGACTTGGGCTGTGACCAATGCCCAAGTTTATGTGGGTTGAAACTTTTGTTGTCCCTGGCCCTCCCCCACCACGTTTAGATTCTTTCCAAGAACACCCCTTTTCGTATTTCTTAAACACAGAAGAAATGTCATCCTTGTGAAAATGAATAACTTAAAAATGCCAAAATATGTCTATCACCAAGAAGTCTACACTTGGTGGTATTTTCAAAATGACTCACCACTGTCGATGGCCAGGAAGAGGGCAGTGTACACGCTGTTGTGGACGAACGGGGACTCCCGGTCCAGCACTGCTGTTGTGTCCACGGTGCCATTGATGGGGTTGATGTTCAGCCAGCCTGCTGGGTCTTTGTACACAGAGTACCTGGAGAAGAATGCCCACACCAGGTTAGGTCACATTCAAATAGCACCGAGGGGCTCCCAAGCTGGGTACCCTCATTCTTAATGTAAATCCAAAAGCATCACCCCAATACGGCTGTTCCCACAAAGCCCTGGCAACCACCAGGCCTGCTCCATGCTGCTTGCATCGACTGTGCCCTTGTCTGCTCCTGCCCAGCCAGGAGAGGGAGTGCTCAGCCCAGCCCTGGCAGAGGCAGAGACCCAGCTTGGTTTCTGAGTCCTTGTCCAGTTTTGCTTCCTCAACACCTTGGATGCATTGTGAGCAGACCAGGAAGGTTCAGTGGGGTCCAGGGACATGTGGAAGAAGAAGTCACTGTTTCTGATAAAGGGGAGCCGTGAGGGTCCCACCAAGGGTGTCATGTCAGTGCTGGGACAGGAAGACAGTGGAGCGGGGGTGGGGGTGGGGCTGGGTGGGTTCTACTGTCAGGGAACTATTGAGAGCCGAGCACAGGGTATAAGAAAGGATGATGAGAGAGATTGCTTAGCTATGGCAGCTAAGGGTTGACTGGAAGTAATGGACCAGACAACAATTTATTAAACAAAGAAAGGGGTATTTATAAAGAACAGAGCACAATTCATGATGAATTTCAAAGGAAGGCAAATGGTGAGGGTGTGATAAAATTGGTTAACATACCCGGTTCTGTGAGGTAATTGGGGGCAGGGGGATCACTCACAAATTGGTTGCTATCTCTTTAAGGAATGTTTCTTTAGGTAAACATTGGAGGGATGGTGACAAAATACCCATAGAATACCTATCCTGTCTCCAGTGTTTCGGGGACAGAGAAGATAGTAAAATGAGGTGCTTCTCATTTTACAGTGTGAGCCCAGTCTGGTTTGTGATAGCGCTCGACAGAGAATGAGAGAAGAGAGAACCATGGGAGTGGACACCAGGGAGAGGCCGGACAGTCCTGAGAAGGCAAGCTGTTGGAGAGCAAGGGTGTTGTCACAGGATCTCGTGTGCGCAGTCACTCAGTGGACAGTGGCTGAGTATGAGAGCTCCCTGTGCTGGCTAGTCCAGCTCGCTGACCCTTGTTTTACATGATCTACATCATCCCATGGAATGTTTTCGAAATACTAGACTCAGTGAGCCCTGGAGTGAAAGAACATTCTGGAATGACTCAGTGATAGGGGAACGGAGGGCGAGAATGAGTGAAGCTAATATGGGGGTTCCCTGGGCCACCTCACTTATCTTTTCCATACTCCTTAAACCCAGAAGAAATGTACTGCTTATGGAAACGAATGACATCAAAAACGCCCACCTTTCATTTTGATGGCAATTCCCTCTCCTACCTGGCAGATTCCCACCATCCCATAAACCTGGCTGAGGTATCCTCCGCAGTTCACCCCATATGAGTTCCCCAGGTGAAGTGAGTCATGCCCGCTTCGAGGTCCTTGCTGGGCACAGGCCTCGCTCACCACGCCTGTCTGAGCATCATGTGCTTTCACCGTACCCCAGACTCTCTGCGTTGGGAGGCTGAAGCTGGCTGAACTACTGAAGGCTCCTGGTGCCAGCTGTGTGCTGACCACTAGCTTCGGTTCTTCCCAATGGGCAACTGAGGCTGTTTTTAAGATGTGATAACCGTGACTCAGACAGGCTTAGCATCTTGTCGGGAGAGGCTCAGCCAGGACAGGACAAAACTGGAGGGAACACAGATGCCTGGGGTCTAGGCACTGGTTTCACTGGCTCCAGTCTGTTCCCACACGGGGCCCAGAGCCCAGGGAGCCCCTGCCCAGGTGCAGCCCTGTGAATGCCAACTCATCTCTCTGTCGGGACAGTCAGGGAAACAGAGAACACGAGCAAAGGTGGCATTTGTTTCTCCTTTAGCTGGTGGCAAGGTCACTATCGGTCCAGGAGTGATTGGTGGTAGTCCAACAGATTTGAAATCCTGAAACATTGAAATGAGCCTTATTTTTTTTTCCTTCTGATTATTCAACTCAGGTTTTAAAATAGAGATGAAAACAGAATAACACAATCAATCTAGCTTCTCCGGCTGGCAAAGAAGCAATGTCTGTCATGCTTTTGGTCTTGGGCTGCTGGGGTTCGTGCAGTGAATATGGTGGCTTTTTCTCTTGTACTAGGAGTAGTTACAATGGGCAATAAGCTCACTGATATCAAGTGGGGAGCTGTTTCCTGACACAGCATCTGGTGCATCTGGTCTGTGCACATCACGTTCCCAGTGCAAGCAAGACTTGCTGGGCTCCTACCTGGGTTTCATTATCTTTACTCGAAAATCAAGCAGGTGACCACAGCTGAGCTGTTGGATTGCATTTTCACAGACTACTTTATTTCCCTCTATTAGTTTATCTTAACTTTATACCTCTTCCCAGACTCACCTTTTGGGAGGGGAGTCTGTGCCCAGATCCCCTGACACTGGTTCATGTTCCCACTCAGGACCACAGCCCCAGAAAGGGGGAGTTTGGGACTTTCAGGCACTGGTGGATGTGCCCAGCTCTGGGTCACCCTACACCCCAAACTAAGAGTGGGTCAAAGACCTTCCAATGTAGGAGAGCCTCCTGGACTCTGGGGCTTTCTACCCCAGGGGAAGGAACAGTCCATGACCTCCAGTCAGCCTGTGCTTCCACCTCCCGGCTGATGGGCCTTTTTGTCAAATCAGCCCTTTTAACCAATTGGTCAGGCGCTCTATGTAAATTTTTGGCATTTCCAAAGCTGTCTTTTTAATAACCCTTTTGGTATAAAAATACCAGTGTGCAAGATGTTTTCCATGCTTGAAGGCCTGAAAAATGCATATGCCTTATTAAATTGGAATTTCCGGGCAATTTATCTGTAATGTGAACTTTGCTTGTTATAGGGGAAGAAAAATCAAATTAAAAAACAGGACTCAATTCAGCTGGTAGTGCAGCTTCGCAGGAGCTGCTGCAGTGCAGTGCCTGTCAGGACTGTGCTCATTTGGCATTGACATGGGCAGGCTGGCTGACAGGGTCAGGCAGTGTGGGGAGGTGAGACAGGGGCCCGCACTCCTGGGAAGCAGATCCACTCTTCACAGTGGGACCAAGCTGAGCTGAGCTGGAAGGAATCTGCAAGAGGTATCCAAAAGGAAGGGCTTCCAGAGTCATGGACTATGGGCTCAGCCTGAGCCAGGGATGGGAGCAGGAAGAGGCTCAAAGATTTGATCCCTTTTGCAAGTTTCTGGATTTTATTTCTTTCTGTGAAGTAGGGATCCATGTTTGTTCAGCACAGAAGCCTTTACCATGTGGGTTGCACAGCCTTCCTTTTACTTAGACTTAACCAGGCTACAGAGGGATGCAGAGCTGTCACTGCCAAGGAGCTGCTTGATAGTGCACTATGATGGGGCACAAATGGGCACATTTGTTCTACATAGATGTGTACGTCCACAGTGGGACAGACACAGGTGCATGTGCAAATACAGTCTCTAATACATAACCGATTGCCTGAGCTAAGGAGCGAGCTGCCTAGGTATTTCAGACATGACTTCTATGCATGCATATACAACATACATGTTTAGAGATTTACTGTGAGAAATACAGGGCATGGTGGATTATTTGGGGAAACTGGGCCACTTAATATATTGTGTTGACTTATTATCCACTGGGGGAACAATTGGTACCTTTGAGCTGCCTGTGCCCTTGGGCATATTAGAATAGACGTAGTAAATGAGGAGAAGCTGGGTGTGTGTTCACACTGGCAGCATGGCTTACCCTGGAGAGGGGCTAGAGCTGGGGTGGGGTTGGAGAAAGCCAGTGTAGGTTTCCTGGGGCTTTGTGGGCATTATGCTCCAGTCAGAGAAACCCATCTAGAACCCGGGCATAGCAGAAATTTCCTGGCTGATGTCACATAAAGGAGGGAAGGCAGTAGGCAGTATTTTTTTTTTTTTTTGACCCACATAAGGCTTAAGTCATTTTTGAAGAGAAGTCCTTAAGGAGAGAAAAGACAGAGCTGGGGGGAAGATACAGAGTAATTTTACAGTCCTCCTGAAGGGAGCAAACAACCCTGAAAACCACGGGGAAGAAGGGAAACAGCAGGTGTGTGCTTAGCTCTCCACTTAATTCCAGCCCAACGGGCCCCCATGTTGGATGAAATACTTGCCTGGGTGATTCAAATCAACCACTTTACTTAAAAGCAACTTGAAAGTCATAGAATTCCCATCTGAAGGAAACACACTGCTCGAAAATAGCTCAGGCAGCTGTGGCTCGAGTGTAAAGGACAGGGCACACTCCCAGTCTCCTTACACAGACAAGGAAGCACCGGTGAATTCCAGAACCCTTGTCCAGGGAGGCAGCCACAGTGCATCCTGGCTCAGGACCTGGGTCAAGCTTGGGGGCGGCGCTGTCTTCTCCCGGAAAACCAGAACCCAAGAAAGCAGACTCAGCAACAGAAAGGACTTCCCTGGGGTAGAGAGAAGCCAACCGGTGATATGGACAAGAAGAGCTGTGCAGAGAAACCTGGGCAGGACCATTTCCAGGGGTGCAGGGCGCTAGGAGTCAAGAGGTGGGGCTTTGTGTAGAGCAAGTCGATGCAGAGAATGTTCCCAATGACCTTGGCCAGGGTCAACCTCTAGGGCAGCCAGCCCCTAGATAGGCTACCTGGAAGGGTTGGCCGCTGTCTCCCCGAGTGTGGCTCTTGGGACCATGCTGTCAAGTTGGCATCCTGATTTTGTCCACTTAGTCAATACGTATTTTTTTTGAACATGTGTCCTGAGCCCAGCTCTCTGCTACGGACTGGGGAGATGGCAGACAAGGGGGTGCCCCTGCCTTCCTGATGCTCACTTTTCACCAAGCACTTGTCATCTGCAGTTGGGCCTGGTGTCCTAGGTAGTGATGCCAGGGTGGGGATTGTCTTCCTCTTCCCATATGTCCAGGGCCTCCTCACAAGTCTGGCCCATTGCAGGCTGCGGTCAGGAGGTGGGTGAACAGAATAGATGGGGTGAGCGGAGGAGCAAAAACATCAGTGTGTGAAAAGCAGGAGGGAGGAGGGAATTAGGCTGAGTGAAATATGTTAGAGAAAGGCAAACATTGCATGCTCTCGTTGGTGGGATACAGAGAAAACACACATGTATTAGCTGAATGAATCCAAAAGAAACTTTTGGATGATGAGACCACCTGGTGGTTCTGGGAGGAGGTAACCGCTGGGAGATGTGAGGAGGGCATCAAGCAGGGAGAGGGGACAATGGGAAGGTGAAGGATGGATTCGGGCTTTAGGCCAAGAACCTAATGCACAGACCCACGTGCTGTCGCTGACATACACCTGAAACTCGTACATTACAAGGCTGTGAAGTCTCAATAAAATAAATCGAAATGTAAGCAAATGAGGTAACTGAAGAATTCCAAGGAAGGGACATCCCTGGGGCCTGCAGGGCTGGGTGGGGACAGACGTGCACCTGGTCTCCCTGGGAGGTATGTGTGGGGGTTTGGTGGCCTGCAGTGGTTAGGTTTGTCAAGGCACGGAGCTGTTGCTCTGGGAGACAAGACACTTCCCACATCTCTGAACCCCTAGCTACTTCTGCTAGCTTCCCTCCCATAATCAACTCATCCTGCTCCTACACCTGAAACCCTGCAGGCCCATCATCCTCCAGCCTTTGCAACCACCATCATTGGTTTCTGCTGGGCATTCCACCCCCACCTCTTGTTTGGCTGTTTCATCATTGCCTTTCAGACTTCAGTTCAAGTGCCACTGCCAATCAGCCAGTACATCCAGTGCATCTCTTGGCGACTCTCCGTCCCAGCACACTGTCTACTGTCCTGGGGCACAGGCTGGATTCCACAGACCCTGGCTGGGGGCTATCTATGCACCTGCGTTGTTCACTGCTCCTCTCCCTGCTTGAATGCCAGCTCTGCCAGAGGCCTGGGCACGGTCCGCTCACCATGTGAGTTTAGCAGGTAGTTGCTGAGTAAGTAAAGCAGATAGTGTCTTTGCATTTAGATGGGATGTGAGCTAGTTGGTCAGTCTGTAACCTTTAGTTTGTGCCTTGCTGTTTAGTATCAAAGCAGAACTTACAATAGGCATATGTAGTGTCCATCACATGTCATGCAGTATTTAAATCTCCCATGACCTGCTGACCTGTCCAGATAAAAGAACGTGATGCGTCTTCCTGCTGAAAACTGGGAAAGGAAAACTTACGCTTCTGGATGCATCAGCTTCTAATACACTGATTTCCCAGATGACCCATAAAAGAATGCAGGTCCTTCTTTGTGCTTAACCCTGTTTGAAATTTTCAAAGAACATCACCTATTCTTCAATGTCTTAAACTTTTAATCTAATTGTCATTAAAAGCAATTTCTTGGTTTGCCCCTGCAGGAGGTGGTATCTCCAAGTTTGTCCGTTTCTACTATAACATGCTGAAGGAAAGAAATGAAAATCCCTTAAAAATGGTGCCTGTTCTTTGATCTAAAAATTTCCCTTCTAATCATGTAGCCTAAAGAGCTATTTAGAGCAGGCAATTTCCCAAATTGGAGAGCACTAGGTTAAGAAAGCCCTTCAGGTGAAAGACCTGGATATGCAGATTCCCACGGTGATATCTGAGACAGGACCTCAGGATAAAGCACTCCTCAAACCTGGCAGAATATTTAGCTGCAAGAATGTTCCCCCCACCAGTGTTTATGATAGAAAAATTAAAGAAAAAAACAAACCCAAGCTAAAGACAACCCAGGTGACTGTCTAGAGAAAGAGATTAGTTATCCTGACAAGGAAATGCTCCGCAGATGTTAAAACCAGAGACAGACACCGCATGGTGATACACCACACTGGGGAAGCGGAGAACCTTATCTACATAGGGTACAGATGTGTGCAATAGAGAGGGCCCCGGGCAGCCTTGTGCTTGCCAGCTGCCCCTCCCAGACATCAGTAGCGATGAATCTGTCTTCTCCCCTGAGTTCAGTGCAGGCTTCAAATGTCTCCCCACTCCAACTATGTGTGCCAGTTCTTATTCACAGGGCCTGCAAATGTAGTCCCAAACTCATCTGCCAACCTGGCTGAGAAAATATCTTGGAAGGGACTGTCAAGCAGTTGCAGTGATGACAACTGTTACAATGACAGCATGCTAGGTAACATGTATTGGCACTTACTTCATGTCAGAAGCTTCCTTTACATGGATCAGTTCATTTAACTCTCATTTAAATGACCCCTGGGGATTACAGTGATGTGAAATTATATGTATATTAAATAAATTATTAAAAAATGTTTGCCCTCTATACAAGTGATAAGGGTCTGATAACAAAGATACACAAAGAATTCATACAACTTAACAAAAACAAAGTAAACAACCCAGTTAAAAATGGAGAGAAGATCTAAAAAGATGCTTCTTTAAAGAGGAAGTCCAAATGGCCAATAGGCACATGAAAAACTGTTCAACATCACTAGCAATCATGGAAATGCAAATCAAAATCACAATGAGATACCACCTTACACCAGTAAGAATGGCCTATACCAAAAAAACAGACAAGTGCTGGCGTGGAGGTGGAGAGAAAGGAACACTTTTACACTGCTGGTGGGAATGTAAACTGGTCCAGCCACAATTTAAGCTGTGTGGAGAACCCTCACACTAATGAAAAGGGAACTACCATTGGACCCAGCAATTGCTCTTCTGGGAATCTACCCAAAGGAGACCTCAGTGTGGGTACAAAGGGACACCTGTGCTCGGATGTTTATTGCAGCACTATTTATAATTGCAAGGACATGGAAACAACCCAAATGCCCCAAAAAAGATGACTGGATGAAAAAGATGTGCTAATATACACAATGGAATATTATGCATCAATTAAAAATGACAAATTTGATGCTTTTTTGGTAACATGGATGTACCTAGAAGAAATCATATTGGCAGAAACAAGTCAGAAGGAAAAAGAGAAACCAAATGGTTTCACTATTATATGGACAACCAAATGAAAGTCCACAACTGGGGGAGGGGACCAGCTGGAGGACTAGGAGGGGAGGTGGTGGGTGATCCCCAGGGATCACAATGATGTGAAATATATATATGTATAATAAATAAATCATTTATATAATAAAAATAAATGATTAAGACAAAATAAATAAATAAATCATACCTTCTGATATTGGTAAGATTGACCCATTATACAGATGAGAACATGGAGGCACAGGGGAGTGAAGGGATTTGCTCAGTCACAAAGCAGGTGAGTGATGGAGTCCCAGCACCACACTCTTCACTGTAATGCCTCACTGCGGAATAGTATGGCTGTGTCCAGTTTAGGGGATTTACAAATTTCCTATTTTTGTTCATCAGAAATTCTCCAGCAAGCCTGGATTTCTTTATTAGTAAGATTTTTTCTCTTTTGCTCTCATTTTTTTTGCATGTAAAAACCAATAATATAATGAGGTCTTCCCTTACACGGCCCTCCACTTCCCTCTTGACAAATTCAGTGTTCCTGCCTTCTGTGCAACCTTACTATCATAGGTGATATCTATCTACCTATCGATCTATTTGTCCATCCATCCATCCATCCATCCATCCATCCATCCATCCATCCATCCATCCATCCATCCATCCATCCATCCATCCATCCATCCATCCATCCATCCATCCATCTGTGCACCTAGTTGATGTAAGAACATCATATACATGTATATACATCATATACATGGCATATACATACATGCTATATATATGTACTATATTACATAGATTCTAATAACACTATATAAAGGTATATATAAATATGTAATATATTAATTACATAGTTGTCATGGGTTGAATATTTCTGTGTCCTGTATATATAAATTCCTATATTGGAGCCCTAACCTCTAATGTGGCTATCTAGGTAATTAGAGTTAAATGAGGTCATCAGTGTGGGACTCTGCCTGATAGGATTAGTATCCTTATAAAAAGAGACATCAGAGTGTATGTCTCCCTCTCCTTGTCCCTCTCTTCCTCTTACCTCACCCCTTCAAGTACCTACAAAAGATCACACGGGCCTTCTGCAGATGGTGGCCATCTGCAAACCAGGAGAAGGGCCTTTGGCAGAAACTGAACTGCCCAGAATCTGGGTCTTGGACTTCCAGCCACTAGAACTGCAAGAATAAAGCTGCTGCCAAAGCAACTTCCCTGCTCCCCATGCACTTTATTATAGCAGCTTTAGCAAACAAACCCAGGGCTCTATAAATATAAAATATGCAGTTGAATCATGAAGTTGCCATTTTATTGGCCAAACCCATCAAATGTCAGCCATTTCATATGGTCTATCTAATACATCAGTGTCTATACAACAAAAAGTCATAACTGTGTGAACTGCAGTCTTAGAAGGCCTGGAAACGTGGTATTTGCCTTTGCTTTCTCTTCTCCAGGAACCACTGGCATTTGGTGAGCATTGGTGACTGATGAGTGAATTACTGAGGCACCTCTGACAACTGTTCCAACAGAAGCCCTAACATAGTTCATATCTAGTTTGCTCATTAAAAAGAATCTCCTTGTGTATATTGGCAGGAGCAGCTGAGCTTCTGTCCACTAAGACCTTTTCTACTCAATTAATTTCTAGGAAATTAAAAGTGTTTTCTCAATACACACTCACACACAATCACAAAGAGACACACTCAGTACTCTACTTATTTTACACATTCACATAGAGACACATGCACACATGTGTGAGACACACTTTTATACAGGCACACATACGCACACACTCACACTTGCAGATACATACATAGATACACTCACACAGAGACATATACCCCTCCCACACAGATATGACACTCAAATAGACACACAGTCATATACAGATGCATAGAGACCTGCACCCACACACACCTATAACTCACACAGACACATACAGAGTGTGTATGCATATACACTCATATGGAGATATACACACACACAGCCTAGTGCCCTCTAACCCTTCTTGAGCCACACCATGCATATACACAGGCTTTTGGGGCCAGGGATGAAGCAGGTGCCTTCTTCCTAGTTCCTATGTGCACACTGATAACTTAAATGGTTGAGGGCATGACGCTAGAGGCACAGAGTAAGTGCAGTGTCAGTCAACACCCTGTCCCTCTTATCTGGCACCAGGTTGGCTCCTGCTTGTCATACTCAGCCCTGGTGCCTGAGCACGTCCTGGGAGGAGTGGTGTGTTTGTGCCCACTGACTTTTCTAAAAAGTCAGATTTTGCAGCACAAGAGAAAAAGGAACGCATCTTTTCCTCAGTGGTTTCCTATTCTTACCTCCAAATGTGTGCTGAAATTGACACAAAATAAACTAAACCCTGGAATCTCAAAACAGTGCGCAGATTAGCAGATGCAGGAAAAGGCAGCCATCTCCTGAAACCATCTGGTCTGCTCCTGGCTCTTTCTGTGCCACCATCCAGCAGGACTGTCAGTCGGTCCCTTCAGGGAGTCATGGCTCTCCAGCCTGCTCAGGTCTCATCACTTGAATCATGCTTTCTCGGAACACTCTTTGAATCCTTCTTCATCCTTTGGACCTCATTCTGACAACCAGGTGCCCTGATGTCTCTCTGCCTCTTCACATCATCCAATTGAGATGCTTTCCTTCTCCCTCTGGGCAGGTTGGAAGTTGCTCCCTGTGTGCCCCTATGAGGGTAGTGATCCAGGGCATGCTGGATGTCTTTCTTGAGATGATGAGAGGCTTCTCTTTACATCTCTGTCTTTCTATGGAGGGACCTGAGTCTTTGTGGAGATGGCACATGGTATGACTGTGTCCTTAAGAAAAGTCTAGATGAGGCAAATCCATCGGGAGAGAACAGGGAGGAGTGGCTGCATCTGACAGTAGATCGAGGGAATGGGGGTGATAGCTAAGGAGGATGAACTTTCTCTGTGGGGTGATGGTTGTACAACTCTGTGAATACACTTAAAACTATTGAAGTATGTGTTTCAAACAGGTGGATTCTATGACCTGCGGATTATGTCTCAACAAAGTTGTTAGAGAGAAGAAAATCACCTTTCAGGAAGTAAGTTCTTCATGGTTTCCAAGGTTATTAAAGCAAAAAAAAGCCAGCAGCTAAATGCCCTTCCCATGATGCTCTTCAGAGTATACTACTACAGAGGGCCAAACATGAAAAGCCTTCCTTTCACTTTTGCTTATCTGACATACAATGAACCAAAGGGAGACTCTGAGTGTCATCCACAGGATCTTTATTCATAGTTGTATCTGCAGCAGATGGGCCAAGGACAATATTTGCCTGACCCATGAGTCAATGAACAAAAAAATAGATGTTAGGAATGAATGAATGAATGGATGAAGAAGGAATGAAAAGTGAAGGAATGAATGAGGAGCAATCACCTTGCTCTCTGCTTGGCCTCCCTCTGTCCTCCCCATTGCCTTTGATGGGATGCTTCACTTTTCCTGATCTGTGAAGGTTCTAGCTATTTCTTCCTGCTACCAGGGATCCTCATTTCTCCTGCATCCAAACAGAAGCCCTCGTCCTGTCACAAACTTGGCCTGTAACATTATTATCACATTTGGTCTCAGTTTCCCCATCTATAAAATGAAGAGCATGCCAAGTGTTGGTCTCTGAGGTTCCTTCTAATCAATTGTGACCGCCTTTACCAAAGTGATAATATTCATGGATGAGCAAAAACATTATAAAATGATTCCTGGGAGACATTTTTCCAACCAAAGTCCTAGTAGATTTTTCAACATCTTCTGTGACATTTTACAAAGAATCTAAGTGCAGAAGGCGAAAAGGCAGCCATTAAAGGTGAGAAAAATAAACAGCCAGGAAAGAATGCCTATATAAATTGCTCACTCTGATTCCAGGGGGATAATTTTTTTAAAGTAAGATCATGGGAAGTAGATTGATGTCTCCCGATCCAATGCAAATGCGGGACTTGTACAATAACCATTTATCAGCTCCTAAAGAACTGATTTATGGCCTAGCTGCTCTACTTTGTATTCTGATGGGCTCAGAAAGTTAACTGACAGCAGAGAAAGAAATATCCTCTGACTCATTGCAGATGACGGGTTATAAATGAGCACAACTTGATTTTCTGCTCTGGAAAATTAGTGTTTTGAAACTCTCATTAGAAATTAGTCGTTAGCGCTGTTCCCAAACTTGACTGCTTGGCCCACTGCTTTGTTGCTGTTTGAGTCATTTAATTTCTGATGGTGTTGGGCAGGGAATGGCTGCCTGTACTTTTCTTATAGGCTAGGTCTACTTCTTTGTTAGGATTTAGTACCCAGCCACCAGCCAGACTGTGTGCCTAGACGGTTGCACCATTGTCTGCATGGGGCTTTGAAGTCCTGTCTGAAAGGAGGTGATGTACCAGTACCCCACCTGTGAGCAAGCAGGGTGGGGGGCAATTAGGCCAGGATGGACCATTGAGCTCCACTTTGTCTAAGGGATGTGCCTGCCATGATGGCCCAGAAAGTTGGAGACACAGGAACAATTTGGGATTTTTAATCTCCCCAAATATTAGTGAAGCAACTGAATGAGCTTCCCAAACCATAGGTGAAAAGGTTCCAACATAATCATGGGAAACTTGAATTAGGAAGGAGTATCCCAAGGCTAATTTGTGCACATCCATCCATCCATCCATCCATCCATCCATCCATCCATCCATCCATCCATCCATCCATCCATGTATCTATTTAGGTATTTATCCATGTATCCTTCTTTCAGTTCATTCATGCATCCATTTATCTACGCTTATATCCATCCTCATTCATTCCTTTCATCCTTCCATGATCCAAATCCATTCATCCATCCATCCATGCTTCCATTCTTGCACACTCACTGTATGGCTATTATGCATTAGGCATTCTTCTGCACATAGCACATATGACAGGAAGGAAAGTGATCATAAACAAACACATGAGCAGACAATACAATAACTTTAGAGAGGATTATATGCTCTGAAAGGTAGCTGGCTGGCCAATAGTATGCTATTGTGACTAGGGTCAGGTAGTGGACTGAGCTGGGATGGGCTCTTTTTTTTCCCTACCCCCCGCCTCCCCAGGAGCTGTCTCCAGAACCTGAGACTGAGAGCCACTAATTAGCTGGTCATAGGTTGCTGGGGATACTGTGGCACTGGACTAGAACCCACCAGTCACAGCCAGGCAAGCAGTTCACAAACAGTGCACTGGAAGGGCTTCTTTATGAGGGGGCAAGTTCTTAGAGGAGATGAAAGTTAAGATCTACATAGAAAGGAGACAGTCAAGGGGAGATACAGTGAGGAAAATATTCCAGGCAGAGCAAACCATGGAGAACTGATAAGTCAGGGAGGAGCCTCCCCCTTGCAAGTGATGGGGGACAGTGGTAAAACAGAGTGGTCAGACATTTTAATCTGGGCATGCAATGAGGGGGGTTGGTCACTGGAAGAGGTTCTGGTTCTTTTGAGCCTTTGCTTCCCCATGTGTTGGGAGAGTCTGAAACCTTATTAGGTGGTTGTGCAGGTGAAACTGTAGGCGGATGCTGGGCCTGAGCCTGGGGAATGTGTTCAAGTTCAGAAATTTCCAAATCCTTCTGCCAAGTGCAAGTCCTTACACTATTCACATCAGGCTCACCAGACAGGAGAAAAGATTGATTGCCTTGGTTCTGGGAACTGGTTTCAGACTGACACCTCGATGTGATTTTGGTATCATTTCATATTTTAAAAATGCTCTATGTACTCCTTTTATTATGTATGTCACCCAGTTCCAGTTACTGTGAAACTAGAAGGTCACAGCTTGGCTCTGGGCTCAGAAATATGGCTCCTGTCAGGCCCATGATTTAGGAACTTGGCCTTCCTCAGTGGAACCCCAGCGTAGTAAAGCCAAGTGAGTGATTCAGTCCATTGCTGCTGAATAAAAGCTGGGGAAATCTTAAGCTTCTATGTTAAAACTAGACTTTCATTGCTAAGTGTTTTTAGTAAAATGACAGTGACTCTCCACTCCCACCCCTGGACCCTTAAGTCTCCAAAAAGCTCAGAAATGAAAGGGGGGGGGCAGTGAATCTACATGGGAAGTTGTGACTCTGTCAGATTAAAACAGACAGAAGAACACAATAAAAACAAAACACCTTACAAGGGTGTGGGGCTAAAGGACACAGTGACTCCACTTGCTCAGGCTTGCAGCTCTGACCTTATTTTTCTTTTCTTCTGCCAGATGTGCACCTGTAAAGGTTTAATGCCTGATTTCTGGAGGAAAAAAGAAGCTTGCTCAGTAGTGTCTTCCTATTGCCATGTGAAAACACCCATACTGTGTCGATTTCAGGTTACTCCTGATCCATTGAGTGGGGGACTGAAAAGACAGGAAGCAACTGGCTCTTACAGGAATCAGTTCTGGAGTCACACCAACACCCTATAGCATATAACCTGTTACAATGGTTTCCCATTGTCTCTGGGCTCTGTATCAGGGCCTATGTACATGATGGCCCATATGACCTTAGCCACTGTAGCTTCAGGCAGGTATTATTACTCTCATTTCAAGGATGAAGGAATCTGGGCACAGAGAGAGGTTGTGGCCAATGTCAATTCACAACATTAGAAATGCAGGGCTGAGAGTCCCTGCTGGTGGGATGCAGAAACACAGGTGCTACCTGTGCCTCTCCCTGTGACACCTCTCCAGTCCCCATTCCATCCCCCTCTTTCTTCCCTTAGGAAGCATCTTGATTCTTAACAGCCTCCATGACTACAGTGTTCTAGGTTCATTTTGTGTATGGAACCATCCACCCAGTTCAAATGAAGTTCCATTTACTTAGCTGGGCTCTGGTAAACCTGCATTTCCCAAATTCCCTCTGCTCTAGCAAAATGGGTTCCCCACTGCCCTTGGAGGGGCTTAAAACCATTAACTTCCCTATTCATTAGCTTTTCCTCAATCAGCTCATCCATCACATCCATTCAAATTACATCTCCTCCCATCAGCTCTCCTGGACAGTCTCAGACTGCCTGGACCACCACACTTCCTTTACGTCTGGATCCTTGGCCCTCAGCACCTGTCTACTCTTGGGCAACAAGAACTAAGCTGTGCCAATAGTGTGGCTATCAGTGATTAGTCCTGGAACCCAGAGCTGGACTAGCTCGAGATGACATCACCAAGGGCGGTGGTGAGCTCACTCCAATGGGCTCTTCTGAGTGTCTGAATTACAAGGGTGCAAGTAGCATCCAGCTGGGCCAAAGGGAGTTTTTCTATGAAGGAAAACCCAGGGAGGTGTCTGGTGGACCTGCCAGTGGAAATTTCAAAGAGCTGCTTCCAGGGGTCACAGAGAGACAGCAGTCCTTCTGTGTAGGGGAGCTGTGTAATTATCGCCTCAGACTTCTTCAAAGCTTATAGGCAGGTTCATTACCATGTACAAAACCATGACCTCTCATTGCCCCATGAGGATTCATTGACAAAACAGATGCTGGGATCCAGGCTTTGGCACACAATGGGTGCTCACTTAGTATCTGTCTGTGATGGAAGAAAGATAAGGCTGGTAGGAGTGAAGTCGGTCATTCAGACCAATATTTCCACTAAATAGGGTGTAAGAAGTTGGGAAATAACTAAAAGAGGAGGAAACAAGACAGGAGAGATTCCAGCATAGCTAGTAGTACCAGTGTCTTAATTTTCTGAAGTTCGGTGGTGACTGCCCCTTTCCAGGGGAGTCTTAGGGAGTTTCACAGCCATGATGGCAACCTGAAAATCTGGAGATTTCTAAAGGGTTTTTGATTTTGGAAAGAATGAACCAGAGTAGAAGATTTTATCTAACCAAGGACAATGGGGAGAAATATGGGGTTGGGGAGCGGTGGGGGGAGGGGGCAAAGGCTGGCTGGAGGAGGGTGAAGGGGTGGAGCACTGAGAATTTCCGGGCAATGAAAGTACTCTGTGTGAAATGTCAGTGGTGGGGATGTTATTCCATGTGTGTTGAGCAATGGCAAGAGTGAACCTTGAGGGGTTGTGGATGACACGTGGTGACATGGCAATGTGGGTTCAGCAGTTGAAACCAAGGTGCCCCCGGGTGGGGGTGCTGATGATGGAGGAAGACCATGTGGTAGGGATTCTCCACGCCTCCTCTTGGTTTACTGTGCAGCTACCACTGCTCTAAAAACAAGTGAATTTAATAAAAGTCTGTCAAGTGTAGGCCTTCCCAGTTTCATGGAGAACAAAAAACGAAGTCAGCAAAACCAAAGATTGCACAGTGAAGATGATGCTAAAGGCAAATTGCCTATGCTGGTGGGAGATGTTTATACCATCTGAGAGCACATTCATCAAGTGCAGAGGGAAAATAATCGCAAGGTGGGAAGGGGGAGGGTAATGACATCTTTTCCCCCTCCCCACCTGCCAGGCCTTTCTTCTCCCTTCACTTTGGTAGAAATGCCCTCAACTGCCACTGCCACTGTTTGCCATTAAGGCCAACAGCCCTGGGGGCCCCCCAACCCAAGCCAGGCTATCAGAGTCACCCTTGAATCTCACTCAGGGCCCATCATTCGCAGCTTCACCCTCCCACCCATGTGACTCTGGGTGCCACCCGCTGTGGCATCTGCTTGTCAGTTTCGCCTCCCATGCTGAGAGTCATTGCACAGCCCCCAAGAACGCAGCTTTTTACACACTTTCCAGAGTTAATCTCTGTTGCTTGCCTGTAACTCCAGGAAACAAAAGGTCCGTTTTAGAGACATGGCACTCTGGGTATCTGGCAGTCGCGGTGGCGGGGGGGGGGGGGGTTACCAGCCTCAGTCTCCTGGGTTAAAACCCTGTGTGTTCACTCTGGCACAGATGCCTGTAGAAATGATTGGAAATGTCCAAACCGACAGCTGCCCAACAGGAAACTCTGGCCCTGCCAGTTGCTGAAGTCAGCAAAGATGAGGTGGGTGGGTTCTTGAAGGGGAAGAACAACTGGGAGGGAGGCCTTGCCCAGTCCTGATTGTGTAAATGCCAAAGCTACCGTCTTGCGAGAAAACAGGCTCGGCGTTAGCTGTTAAGTAACTGCACACGGTGTAGGCTAGCCCAAGTGATTATGACACAGAATTTAATATTTATGCCAGCATGAACTCTTAGCAATAAAGCTCCATTTCATTTCTTTTGTAGAATGAAGCAAGGGCATTTATGAGCGCAGGCGTGCATGGATGAATGAAGAAATACGCTAAATAATAGCAATAAAACTCTCCCTCTCCAATGCAGCTGCCGCTTTACCCAGTCCTGGCTGAAAAGCTCTCACTCAGCAAATAACTACCTGAGATCACAAGCGATGTGAAGAAATCAGCGGGCGCAGGGAACACACGGTTGCTTTCCTTTTTCTGAAATACCCGAGAAACGGAACAAGGCCGTTGGAAAAAAAATCTAATTAAGAATGAAAGATAAAGATCCGGTCTCATTGAAGATGAAAATAGCTAGTTATCATCAACTCCCTCTCCTCCTAGGAGATGAGGAAGGCTTTTATTAGTTCTGTCTTGGATTAAAAAAATTGCTGAATGAAAGCAAATAGAAGCCATCTCCAGGCTCTCAGCTACCTAGCACTCGGCCTGTTTAACTCATGAATATTCAACAGTTCCCGAGTCCACTTAGAACTAATTTGTCTCTAAACAATGTTTGAAAATGGCCTCTCCGACTTGGAGCTCAGAACTGCTGTCCATGGCTGAGGACCCTCAGATTGGAGACGGCTGCCCCGAGGCTGCCAAACACCCTGCGGAGCAGTGTCGTGTGAATTGTGGCTCCAGCCAGAGTACCCACCTTTGCTTTGGGCTGCCCCCTCTGCCATGCCAACCCAACATTGGGTGGGGCTGCTCTTGCACCAGCTCCTGGGGGCAGCTGCTGAGGGGTGTCATTTGGGTTCCTGGTCTGTGCCAGAGGAAGCAGGTGTGGGGTTTCTCTGGCACACTGGGGTGGACCATCTGGGAGGCAGCACTGTGAGCTGTGCACCCCGAGCTCCGGCCGCCTTTTGGGCAGCCAAGGTCTAGTGAGAGGGAAGCCAATAGCTAGGAGAGCTAGTGAGTGAGTCTAAACTGAGGGTTCCAGTGCCTCAACCCCTTTCCCAGCCTCCCAAGGGCGCCTGTGGGCTGATGTCACTGGCAAGCACTGCTCTGACCGGCCCATTGCTTACAGCTCCGACTTGAACATTTCCATGAAAACTCAGATCTGGCTCTGGCTGACAGGACATTGACCCCTGGATTTCCCAGCTTTGTGGGTTAATCAATTACTCCTTCCCCCTATGTGGTGCCTGTTTAGATTAGGATTCATTGTAACTTAAAGAGCCTTGCCCTTTGCCTGAGGGCCCTTCTGAAGGTGTGAGTTTTAGTAACAAGCTTTTCTGCCTATGGATTTGGAAATTAAACCTTTTATTGGGTTGGGGGTGGTGTGGGAGGGAAGGGTGCTCCAATTGAAGAGGTGATAAGTAAGATCTGACAGGCTCCTGTGTCCCTATTTCAAATGCCCCCCCCCCCCCAATCCCCTGCCACTTCCCCAAGTTCCTATAAAAAACCTAAGAGCCTAGCTTCTCAGGTACCAGCTCACCTTCCTGAGACTAAGTTTAGCAACAAGAAGCTCATTTCTCACCTACTACTTTCTTCCTGGACCAGGTGAGGCATTTCACATGCTTCTGTGGGAATGCTGGAGAAGGCTGAGGTGCTGCTCTGGTGGAGGGGCCCTTTGGCCTGCCATGGGGAGGACAGGACCTCTGCTGAAAGGTGCAGGCAGTTGGCCTGAAGCTGGACTGCCTTGTCAGATTTGAGATGGTTGAGACAGAGGCAGCCGCCCCTAGCCCTGGCAGCCATGCATAGGGTCAGCCTCCTGGTGGAAAGCCTGAGAGTGTGGTTGTTCTCTTGGAGGGAGAGCAGGCCTAGATTCTGCGAGCAAGAATCCCTCCTTCTTAGCATCCTTTTGCCAGCAGGGCCTAGAGAGGCATGGCTTTTTGGAAGCTACTGAATTTTTTTTATTACTTTAATGAAAATCCAGGGGATGTGCCAACACACTTAATAGGGCTGAATTTGTAGAGAAACGATGTCTTACACAGCTCCCTGCATGTTTATACTGCGTATCTAACAGAATGAATTGCAGATATGACATGTGGTGGATTGAAGAGTCTAGTTGCTCAGGGCAAAGCTATGCCTACAGTTCTGAAAATCAAGTGACAATATGGCAACTTTCCAGGAAAGGAAAACAGGTAGACACTGTGAATGATGCAGGAGAATGTCCATGCTGCCTCATGTTCCATAGCAGGATCACTTGGTCTTGTTGGCTGGACCTGTCACGCCTCAAGAGATGTGGATGGGAAGGCGAGACAGTGATGGGTACAGAGCTGCCTGGTAACCAGCCCACCCGGCATCTCTCTCTGATGCACAATTCTTTAAGGCAGCGTTCAGGGCCCGTCATGTTGCAGCATCTGTTCTCAGCTCCAGGCTCCAGTTACTAGCTGAGATCCATTCCTGAGTCTGCACTGGCCTCCACACCTCAGTAGAAGATGGGTTCAAGTTCAGTTTTCACAAGGTGAGAACCACACAAATTCTGCTGGCAACTGCCATGAGCAAGCCAGCCATTCTGCTGGCAACTGCCAGTAGGTACTGCCTTGCTGAGCAAGCCAGCCATTAAAGGTACTGCCCTGAGTGCTGGTGATGCTGGTGATGCGTGCTGAATTGGGTCTCCCTCAAGGTCATAAGCGGAAGTCCTAACCTCCTCGTTCTTCAGAAAGTGACTGTTCTTTGGAGATAGGAGTTTCAGGAATGGAATTAAGATGAGGTGATGAGAAAAGTCCTGATCCAATGGGACTGATGCTTTTGTGCAAGAGGAGTTTAGGACCCAGAGTCACACAGAGGGCAGACCATGTGGGGATATCCGCACAAGATGGCTGCCCACAAACCAAGGAGAGATGCCTCAGGATGAAACCAACCCTGCTGACACCTTGACCTTGACTTCTGATATTCAGAATGGTAAGAAAATACAGCTTTGTGGTTTCAGTTTCCCAGTGCCCGGCACCACCAGCAAACTAACATGGCGTTTACTGAGTACCTGATGCCGCCCCATATGCCCCTGCGCCATTAAGGATATCTGCTTTAAGCTGTTGCAATGTGATAAAAGCCCCGCAATGTGCCAGCTCCATTCTGCCTCCTCCTGTACCTGCATCAGCCCATCTATCACTTGTTGCCTATGCAAAGATGGTGTGCAAGGGGGCCTGCCTTCCTGCGACTCGCCCCCTGATGACCTCACTGCTAACTCTCATGCTCAGTCCCACTGGAAAGTCAGTATTCTGGGATTTCCTGGTGCCTGAGTTTTTAGGACCTTGTAAGTGGAGAATCCTGTTGTCTGTTCTCCACCCAGGCTACTGGCCAATGCTGTGGCCCCTGTGCCATGAGGGTCATGTGCTACCACCCGCTGACTTTCCCTAGGGTCCCTAGGGTCTGGGTAGCTGGATCTGTGGACCTGGCATCCAGAAGGGATGAACCAAAATGCATCCCCTAGAACCCTGCCCCTTCATCCCAGAACAGCCTCTTTGGAGAGGATATCCTCTCCCTCCTGCAAGGTGGGAGGTGCAAGGTGTTGAGGCTTGACCTTTCCTCAGCCTTCGGCCTTCGGTCCTGGCTTCTCAAGTGGCCTCAAGTCACCAAGTTTCCAGCCCCATCCTGTTCTCACTACAGACACAAGAGCTCTGCTGGAAAAGTGCTGACAAGTTGGCAGGCCCTGTGCTTACTGAGCCTGTTGCTCATCCCATCCAAGAGCCCAGCCACAGGAGGGCAAGTCAGCCTCCCAAAGTCTCCTAGCTGCTAGGTGGCTGGGAAGTCTGGTTTTCTGTGACTCCAAGTCCACTTTCTTTCTTAAAAAAAAAAAAAAAGCCAAAAAAATAAACAAAACCCCTACAACTTATAAAAACTTATAGTAAAATATGCATAACAAAATTTATCATCTTAACCATTTTTGAAGTGATTGGTTTGGTAGTAGTAAGTACATTCTAAAGTTGAAGAACCACAACTCCTTTCATCTTCTATAATTAATTCTGTTATTAAGCAGTTACCCACCATTCTGCTTTTATGAGTCTGATACTCTAGCTGTCTCCTATAGGTGGAATCATTACACATATTTTTGGTGATTGGTTTATTTCACTTTACATAAAATTTTCAAGGTTCATCCATATTGAAGCATGTCTTGGAATTCCCTTCCTTTTCAAGGCCGAGTAATATTCCTTTGTTTGTACATAGTATGTTTTGCTCATCGTTCATCCAGGGGTAGACGCTTTGAGTTGCGTTCACATTTTGGTTGTTGTAAATAATACTGCTGTGAACATGGGTGTAGAAGGATCTCTTTGGAACCCTGCTTTTGGTTCTTTCAGGTAGCTGTAAATGGAACTGCTGATACTTTTATTTTTAATTCTTTGATGAAATGCCATGTTGTTTTCCTTAGTGGTGGCACCATTTTACATTCCTACTGAGAATGTACATTCCCACTGAGAACTTCAGTTTATCTACAACTTCACCAATACTTATTTTTTTTTTTTCTGGACAATACCCATCCTTCTGGGTGGGGGGTGGTATCTCATTATAACTCATTATAATAAGGAATTGCAATTCTCCACTGTTTATTGCATTTAGGTATTTCTTCCTGTGCTTATCATAATTATTATTTCTCCAAGATATGAAAATCTTGGAAATGTACAGCATCCTTTAAGTTTCCACACAGAATCTTTTTTCCAGTTTGCCCTCCTTAAGCCTGAATTTGCTAGCATTTCTCTTAAAAAGAGGCATCCAAAGGAACACAGAAACACAACCCAAGTAAGATGGCCCCAGTTTCAAGCCAGTTGTTGGACTTGGAGATGCTCCTAACTTGTCTCACAGCTATAAGACACTCTTGCTCGAGACCAGGCTCACAGTCGGTGAATACTTCTAGGGTCTTCTGGATCACCTTGAACTGGTTTAAATCAGAGCTCTTGTTTGGAATCAGCAGTCCTTTGGCCAAGTTTCAGCCTCTAGGTCTAGTACAGAGTTTCTTGAACTTGGTACTGACACTGGGGCTGGATAATTCTTTGTCTCAGAGGGGCTATGCATTCCTCTGCCTTCTAGGAAGTTTAGTAGCCACTCTGACCTCTGCCCATTAGAAGCCAGTAGTAATCACCTCCCCACCACTTCAACCCTCCCCCCCAAACTTCCTCTGCCCCCCACTTGGGGGATATCAGGAATGCCCCAGACATTGCCAAAGGTCATCAGTGGTGCAAAATCATCCCTGATTAAGGAGCATTGTTCTAATATATTGCAGCCATTGAAAGGTGGGCCAGTTACTTTAGGCAAATGCGAGATTCTGGAGGCATGAAAAGTGCTTCTTAAAAGTCTTGGTTCTTTCCATGCATCCAGACAACTAACGACAGATATAATGAGCTGAGAAACAGACAGGGTCAGGAACTGAGAAGCACACATCAAGTAGATCGGCTGTATGTCTGACAGACAGCAGACACGGGATGCGGCGGGAACGCTGGCGTTCCGTTGCATAGGATGATGATATGTCTACGAATAAAATGTTTATTTCCCTGTAGTGAAAATGAAATTATTTATTTCATTCTCCTTCCATCATGCGTGACTAGCTCTGGACAAATATAAATAGGTTTGGTGATGAATGTGTTTTAAGAGGCTCACCATGGTTGTCAGGAACACTAGCTTCCTAAACAATTAAAGTTTTTTTGTATGTGCGTGTATGTTTGCTGTGTACAAGGAGCCCTGTGGGCTCCATGGGAGAGGCAAGGGTGGTGAAGACACAATCCCTGTGTGGAGGTGGATATCCCACAAATGCAGCCATTGGCGTGAGAGGTTTTAGGTGTACATGGTGGGTGAACCCTGAGTGGGCAGTATTGTCTAGAGGGGGCTTCCAGGAGAGCTCTTTGCCTGGAATGGACAGACAGGTGATGATTAGTGTGTTCATTTCCTCTGACCCCACTACTTCCCAAATTTCCACAAGTCTAGGTGCTAAGACAACCCAAATTTATGATTTTGTGGTTCTAGTCTCAAATTTCCTTTTGGAGCTTCAGTGGGGAATGTGTTTCCTTGTCCTGCTAGGGACTGCCCATATTCTTGTCTTGTGGCCCCTTCCTTGCAGCCTCCCAAACTCTGGTTTTGTTTCTCAGGTCTTTCTCTGACCTGGCTGCCTCTCTCCTACATGGTCACCAAGGATGGCATTGGTCCAGCCTGGATAATCCAGGGCCCACTGCATTTTAAGAGCTTTAACTTACACCTGCAGTCTCTTTTGGCCATTTGAAGCGACACATTGACAGGGTCCAGCGATTACAGGGTGGCCTCATTGGGGGCTGGGGCACCGTTATTAGGAGGAGAAGGTTGGAAGGCTGTGTTTTCAAGGATGAGAACAAAATTACAAAGAACAGGTGAGAGAAGTATCCAGCTGAGGTGAGTGAACTGGAGCAGCGAGGGATTTCAGCAAGGAGGGAGAGGGACTGCATCAATCTTGCTTCCAGATGTTGGGGAAACTAGGCACTCCTGACCCTTTCCCCCACTGATGATGGTGTACTGAGCACCTGTCTGAAACCCTCACTGCACCCTCACTGTGTGAGCCTCACACAGCCTCAGAGCTCAGACTCACCCAAAGAGCTCCTAGGCAATACAGCTGGGATATGAGCTCTGGACTCCTGAGTCCAAACCCAACCTGTGGGTTGGGTCCAAACACGTGGACTTTGGCCTTGATGACAGGTTGCCTCTTCCATAAAAGTACACTGAGCTAATTCTCAGTGCCCCTCCCATCCAATGGGGGGGTGGGGGTCAGCTTCAATGAACAGGACCGGGTGGGGTGACCTTGCAGGAGTCTGGGGCTACATCAGAAGTGGCAATCTCCCTGGGTGTGGGGGGGTGTGTGGAAAAAGAAGGTTACCGGCTGAACAAATCCTCACAAACATGAGGAACTAAACTCTTGCCCATCAAAGTAAAGCATAGATATCAGGAAGCCCAGTAAACTATCAGTTTAGATAACAAAGGCATCCTACAGAGTCTGATCGCCAACTATCCTGAATAGGCTCCATCTATCCTGGGTAGGCAGACACCTATAGAAAGAAAACCTCCAGCAAAACTGACCTTAAGGGAAAAGACTGTAAATGCTGAAATGTGTTACATGAATTGTATAAAAGCTGTGTGAAAAATAAACTCAGGGCTAGCAGATTAAGAGAAAAGCCGCTGTGCCCTCCTGCCCAAGCGATCGTCTTGATTGCAGTCCTCACCCCTTCCCTCAGGCACCGTTCCCCACTGCGGCTGGACCGCGGCACCTGGGCACTTGCTCTTTGGGGTGCTTACCCTTGGACATAGCCGTGGGCAAGGAATACCACCACATGAAGGGGTCACCCAAAGATTCCCTTTTGGTGGGGCGAGGCTGGGGCCGAGCCTGGGAGCCTCCGGGCTCGGCTGGCGCACGGGTCTCACGTGGGCACTTGGGCCCGCACCCCCCGCGGCCACGCCACAATGGCGTGGCCACTGCGTCCTGCACACACTGGCTCCACTAGCCTTCTCGAGGTCAGGTGGGGTGCAGCTGGGGTCAGCCCGGGAAGAGGCTGGGCCGACCGGCCGCACATCTGAGGCCTGTGAAGAAGCAGGGCGTTTTGTGTGGCGGGGGGGGGGGGGGG
>PVHY01008398.1:0-20519 GCA_004024945.1 Uropsilus gracilis
CTTTCTTTCTTTCTTTCTTTCTTTCTTTCTTTCTTTCTTTCTTTCTTTCTTTCTTTCCTTCTTTTAAAATCCTTCCCCTGACTTTGTCTTCAGTTTTGTGCTGCCATTCTGTGTCTTTGTCGCCCCGCAAAGATGCTACAATCACATTTTTTTTAGAACCAAACTTCTGCAAAACTTCTGGAATGATGACTAGGTTTTGCATTGAATCTGTAAACCAAATTGGAGAGGACATTTTAAGAATATTGAGTCTTTTTATCCATGAATGTGGCAGCTTACATTTTCTTTATATGTTCTTTGATATTCTTCTAAGTTACACAAATTTTCATATATGTATCTTGAACATATTTTATTAAATATGTGCAAATTATTTGCCTTTTTGATACAATAAAAATAGGACTATAATTTTCAAATCCCAGTACTTCTTTGCTAGCATACAGAAAAGCAATTGACTTTATCATAAAATTGTATCCTGCAATCTTGCTAAAATGTCTTATTAGTTCAAGGAGTTTTGTTTACCAGTTTGTTTTAGTCTTTGGGAAATTTTTCCCCCAGAAATGACCAATTCTGTCATCTACAAATAAAGGCAGCTGTATTTCTTTCTTCTCAAGCATTAAACTTTTTACTACCTCTTCCTCTCTTATTGCAGCAGCTAGCATTTGTAGTCTGGTGACAAGAAGGAATGATAAGAAAAGGCACCCAAGCCTTGTTCTTCATCTCAGGAAAAAACATTTAATTTTTCACAATTAAGGATGATACCAGATATTTTTAAAGCATGCTTAGTTTCACAGAAAAATTGAATTGAAAATGCAGAAAGTCCTCATATTTCCTTTGCCCCAAGCATGTATAGCCTCCGAACTACAACTGAGAAACTGTATGTACACATCACTCTTCCATTATGGTTCCCTCTGGTGCTGTACATTCAGATGCTACATTCTGAAAACCTGCAGAACAGAGTGTTTGGATATTTCCCCCAGAGAGTCACAGTAGCTCTCTCTGAAAATCTTGCAAAATCCTTTGCCTGTTTAATTTCCTCAAAGAAATGTTTATGGAGACTTTTTTCCTGTTGTGCAACAGTAAAGAAGAAGCCTTCCATTCCTTCTGATCGCCTTCTTTAACAACACTGGCCTTTTAAAGAGTCTAGACCAGTTGTTTTATAGAAGAGTAACAGTGCGTTTTTAAGTGCTGTTTTCTTAACAGTCTGCAAATCCTACAAAGTGGTATGTCCCTTCAGTGGAACCTCTGTTAGGCACAAAATTGAGTAGTAGTCACTCTTGAGAGGGTGCCTGCTGTACTGAAACATGAGACTCACCAAACACTGTTTGCTGCGCTGCGGCTCTTGTATAAAATCCCATGATGACTTTCTTCCCTTCTTCCCCCAAACTCCACTAGTCACAGCTTTTGGTTGTACCGGATTTTTACTGAAATTATTTTGGGTAATAACAAAAAATACTATAGACACATTTTAAATTGTAGGTCAAATATCGCTATTCTTGTAACTTTATGGGCAAACGTGTCCGTGATAAGCTGTTTGGTGAATCAGCTCTTCCCTGAGCTCAGTCTTCTCTTATCACTTCCCTTGCGCAGTTACACTCTCTTTTCTCTCTTTGCTGCTCTCTCGCTTTCTAGAGGCATAAACAGAACACAACTCCAAATTCTCTTCTGTTTTATATCAGAGGAAAATTTTCCCTTCATCTACTCTTATCTTCTCTAAGTTAAATATCATAAGGTTCTACTTTCAAGAGTAAGACAGAGAAACTAAGTAGTTTTCTAAAACAAATTGAATTAGCTTTCATTTCTCCCTGCCCCCTTCCCCATCTCCATATACTCCCACATTAAAAATGCGCAAGAAGTAGACTCAGAGACAGCAACCACATCCAAAGCAGATGTTCTAACAAATAACTAATAAAATCACACTGATGATCGTGAGACTGCTTGGCTGTGAGGCTCAAAGCCCAGCCCCGAGACAGCACTCTGCAGAAGCAAACCGCTCCTGGCAGCTCTGTTCTGTGCAGGTCAAGCTAACCCCGGGAATACTCCAAGGAATGCAAGCCCATTTGCTGCCATAAATGCTTCACAGCTGACCTGAGCAGCCTTTACAATCCAAACTGTCCTTCTGACTAAGAAAAGATACAATCACATCTTGCAGATGAGTTGCAAGCGATGAAAAGCTTCACATAAAATGGTAAAATACATCTTTTTGCTGCTATGAGGTATCTTTTCCAATAATTAAATTTATTTGAAGAAAAAAATAATATGAAGAAAATTAAAATGTTCTGTTAAATAAATTTGCAGTTAATTCTGCCCAAAAGAGTAGGAAAAAATGCTTTGAAAATCTTCTAAGTATCAAAAGCTTAAGCCTATAGTTAAATATACAGAGCAGACATCATTGCACTTTGTGAGCCCCATTCACACAGTTACTCTCAGCCTGTCCCTCTGGTGCTGACTTCCTGTTGCCAGTACCTACAGCTCCCTGCCTGAAGGTTTTGTGTTGCTGGAGCCTGGTTTGTCTTGCCTCTGGTCCCAGAGACCCTGGGAAGTTTACCTTCTCTAGAAAAGCCCTTAACCAAGGATTGTGGATTTTCACAGTGTCCCGTTAAGATTAAGTTCAGCTCACCCCTAGTGATAACTGGATTAATATGGTACCCTGTATTAGCTGCCTCACATATAAACTCAAATACTTTTCTCCTACATAAATTATATATGCTACACTTTTAAAGCTTGAATGCTTTAAAAATATTTATGCTTATGTAGTATAAACATGAGTCTGTTCAAATCTTTAGATCATTTTTCAAAACATAAATTAAATACCTGCATTATAGTCCTTTAAGCAACCTAAATAAATTCTCTCTTAGAAATAATTGAAACACTTTTTACTTCCATTTTCTTGGAAGAAAAAGCAACATAAACCAAATTAATGTTTTCATTATAAAATTAACATAAAATAAGTCATATTATATTTTATAGTTTTACAAGGATTAACAACCTGAGCACAATCTATGTCTTCTATTATAATTTTATATTACCATGGAAGAACATAAGGATTACAACATTGAGGGATGTAATTTAAATTAGGAAAATAGGATGTGAAATAGCATACTATAAAGTTGGACAATAGCGTTAACCATGGTAAGGACATGTTTTATATTTTTCCTTGTTTTATATTTAAAGTCATTAATCACAGCCTCTAATACTAACAGGCATCATTGGACATAGGAGAGAAAAATGTGGCTATCACATTGAGATGACCGATGCACTGTCAAATGGTATGATGAGATTTTAGTCCAGAAAAGAACTGTACTCCTGGACCAAATCCAGTTTACTGCTTGTGATTGTGAAATGGGTTTAGTGGGACACAGCCATTCCCTTTTGAGGATGTATTGTCTATGACTGTTTTCACCTTATGACACCAGAGTGGAATATTTGTGACAGAGACCATATGGTTCTCAAAGCCTAAAGTATTACATGGTTTAAGTTGCTTAAATTAATTCAGACTACTTTTAAGCTCAAAGTAAGGAATAAAGGCATATAAATGGGCCTGTGTCTCGGTGTCAGGACTAATGAAGAAATAAATATATTATCAACCATTAAAATTTTTATTTTAAATTGAAAATTTGAGGGAAACCTTATATATGACTTTTTGATGGATTATATTACATGACTTTTGTTCATTTTTTCTGGTTAATTTTGAACAGATTAAGAAATTAAATATTTTGAATTTATCCAACATGGATGAAAAACATCTTATTAAATGATGTCAAAGTCTTAGTTTATATAACAAGTAATTTGTATTACTCAATTTACAGTGCATATTAATACTGCTTTTGTGCATGGAATTCACAGGAGTCACTTAGGTAACTGATAGCAATACACATTTAATGCCAGATGCATCTATTTATTAATAAGGGAAATATAAATTTTGTCCTTGTAGATCAGTGGTTTAGGAGCATTCAAGAACACTTTTTGAGAAGTTGCTAAAGCTATGATTTTGGAAATTAGTTTTAGAATACATTGTACTTTAAAGGAATGCTTAGTAGCTAACTTAGCATGTATAATCAGCTGATTCAACTTAGTTATCCTTAAATTTCACAGTAATCACAGTTTTATGGGTAGTGTAATAATCTGAACAAAATTTCAATAATATTTAAAACATCTAAAAAACAGAGGAATTCTTTAGTATAAGAAATAGCAACACAAGTTATGAACCTCATTAACACTAGGGGAATTCTTGTCTAAAACTTATGCAAGCTCAAAGGGACCAAGATGGTTTTAGTTACCTACATAATGCAATAGGGACTGGTTTCCTCTAGGCAGAAGATTTCTTCCTTATTAACCCTTTGAGTTTGAATTCTAAGGAGTTGGCCAGAGTACCTGGGGGGTAGGTACTTCTGTTACTACCTAGGTGAGATTCCCTTTCTCACCACCACCTGTCACCCACTTTCCCTCTCCCAAAATGGAATCACACATGGAGATATTACATCTATAAAATTGAGGTGTTTGACTCAAAGCTGATAATTGAATATTTAACATTTTGATGGAGCATATATAACAATTGCTTAGCATTTTTGCTATATCTCCTGCCACTTTCAAGAACTATATCAGCTTGGCTATTTTTTAAAAAATCTTCTCAGGAAAAAGTCAGGAGTCACTTCTCAGTTGACAAAGTACAGGTGCCTGTTCTCTTGTCAAGCAACCACAACACCCAACAACATCAGCAGCTACAGTTCCCTGGGACTGATCAACAATCACGCATACCCAGGATCCTGCGAGAAGGGACCCTGGAACCACAGCCATCACCCTGCCTGGAGTGGTTGCAGCTGCAGTCAGAAGCTCAAACTCTCATGACCTCAACTGAACACACTTCACAGGAGATCAGACAGAGGCGGTACTGCTGAAATATCCTACAAATCTGAGCACAGATGTCCCATGGTTCCCCAGCCTGGGTTCTGTGCAACCGGGGGAACGTATGAGTTGCAGCAAAGATCAACGCCCTGGAAGAAGGAGAGAGCATGTCCAGCAGGGTAAAGGACTCTAAGCACCTTTGTAACATGCCAGATAACACCTTGAGCATCCTTGTTGACACTCCAGAAAGGCTAGGTCTCGGGACCAAAAAAAGCTCCTCAAGAAAGGATCATGTTCTGTGACTAAATAAAAACTAAATAATAAAACTAAAATAAAAATAATAATAAAATAATAATAAAAATAAAATAATAATAATACTAAAATAATAATAAAACTAAAATAAAATAATAAAAACTAAAACTTCTTCCATGGTGAAGAAGAAAACATAACTTCTTTAAGTGCCTGTCCAAACCAAACAGCACTCTTTAAATGAAGATAACAGAATCCCATCTCCTTATACCTCCTAGGGCTTGAAGGATCCAAATTCATCTGTGATGATGGAGATTTAACATAAAAGACATTTGAGCCAGAGGTGATCTATGTTTCTGTTAAAGCAATAGAATTTGAAAAAAGATGGAGAGTCTTGATGGACTCACCCAGTCACCCAACCCCTGGAAGGCAGTTTTAGGATTTTCTTAAGTAACATTTGTTTCTCATTCTTAAATAGTGACCACTGCTAAATCATACAGGCTGTAAAAACAAATACTCCAGGGGATTGTGTGGATTTTTTTCAGGACTCTTTCCTCCTGCATGCTCTTGATTTTCTTCCTCACTGTTCATTTGTTCATCTCCATTCCTAGCTCATCCTTCCGCTTTGTTTTAAGTCATATATATAAATATATATATATATATATATATTACTTTCCACCAAAGCTTCTTTGTCCATATCCCTCTGATAACCATTATAATATTTTTGTTGAGATCAAAATTTATTCCTATTTTTCTTTAATATGAATTTTTTTTGATATTTGTATTCCACAGATGAGTGAAACCATCTGCATATCTGTCTTTCACTTGTTGACTTATTCCACTCAACATAATCCCCTCAGAGTCATACACTTTGTCCCAAATGCCACTATCTCATCTTTCTTCATAGCTGTGATGCATTTTTCCTAAATGCATCAGTGTGATGGACATTATGAGTGACAGTGGTGTTGTCTTTACCTTTTTGTAGAACATTTTCTAAGTCTTCCCTTTAGGCCCAGTTTTAATTGACTACATAAATGACAGCTTTTAGAATTCCTGGAGGGCAGCAAAAGATAAAGAAACTATTGGAAGCATTTTTGTTTCTTGCTAATTTCCCTGTTAACAATCTGCTTTGACTAGTAAAGAGAGCAAGCACTATGGAGGTCAAGACCACTGAGGATTCAGTAAGGCTGCATCTTTGATTGGAAAAGATAACACAGAAAGTAAGAGAGATCATCAGGGACTGGGATGCCTTATACACTAAGGAACACCTTCTTTACTATATACACTTTTGAAGTCCAGTCAGGCTCAGCTTGCATTCTGTTGTGTGGTGCCAGCAATACAGGCATTGTTTTCCTCAGTGATAGCTGACTCTGTGAGATTTTGCCATAATAAGGTGAAGACAATTTTGAAAATGATAAACATTTTGTCTTTGCATTGATGATATCCTCATAAATGTCTCTTCAGGAGAACAAGCAGGAGTTAACTGGAATGATCTATGTAATACCTACAGATTGACTGATAAATCAAAGCTAAGATTCAAAGCACACTGAAATAGTTGGGAACTGAACTGAGGTGGAAATATTGCTATTTGGCGGTTCAAGGCGCAGACCAGCTGCCTTATTTTTTAAATGAGAAAACTGTATTTTGATGGTTAAGTCATAAAGATAGCTAAAGACTGGAGAAGAACTAAAATTCAAGTTCTCTGTCATTTTTTTTCAACTACACCAAGTATAGTTCTGATTTATTTTCAATATGATTTCAGTCACATAGAAGACAAATTGATTTAACAAATATCCATTCACTCATTCATATGCACTTAATATTTTGTTCATATTTGTCCTAGGATACATAAAAATATAACTATATTTTGTTGAAATGTTATAGTATTCCCCATATCTCCTAAGGATCTCCTCTCTCCTTCCCTTTCAAAAAGGAATTATTAATTCTGATTTTTATGTGTATCCTGATAGCTCACATTTTTACTTTTTTATTAGGTGTGTATGAACTCTCTCTTTTAGTTCCAGTCATCCAGTGATTGATTGATCTACTTCCATGACAGTACCCCAGTGTCTAGATTACTTGATTTTTAGCAAAAAAAGCTTTGATATTATGTAAGAAAGTTCTTCATACTTGTACCTCAACCAGTCTGGCTATTCTTGACACTTTACTCCTTTGTATTAAATTTGAGATATGGTCATAAAAGTTCTGAAATATAAAGAAACAAAACAAGAACTATAGAGAATATGTTTGAAATTGCTTTGAATTTAATCATTAAGCATATTTTTTTAAGATATTGAGCCTTTTAGATTGGCACAAACTGTTAAATATGACAATGAGTTTTGATTTAAGATGTACATCTATCTCAGTACTACAAAAGAGTCTGGTATAAAAAACATTTTTATTATCCTCTTCTATTATGACTTATTAAAACAACTAGAAGACATGGAAAGAGAGAGTTATACACACATAATGGACTGGGTGTTATTCTCTTTTTTACTCTGTGGTAAAGTAGTTTTTATAAATCTAAGATTATCTGCTCCTTGAGGGTTTGTGAAACCCATCTATAAAATCACAAAGGTCTGGTATATGTCTCTATTCATAGTGCAGCAAAGTTACTGAATCAATTCCTTCAGTGTCTTCACTTTCCTATTTTTCCATTTCTTCTTGAGAAAATTAATGCAATATATCTTTAAAAATTATTGCCATTCATCTTTTCTTTGTAACTTATTATAATTTTCAAAATCAATATAGAATTTATACTTGAAGCTTCATTTTATCTCCAGCATAAACTTGTACTTCTGTGTGTTTAATGATTATTTTGCTAGAAATTTGCTTTACTTAGTTAGAATATCTGGGAGACACTTTATACTTGGCAAGAGAATTTCTTTTAGACTATTTCTTTTATCAAGATCTAATACAGTGCTTTGATCCTTAGTAAAGATACACAATATGCATTTCAGATTTATTGAATTTAGACCCATTCTTTATTCTTGAAAGTAGAAATAAATTCACCTAACAAGCTGTTCTAACTATGCTTAGTTGAAGTCAAAGGGTGTATGATGCTGCTCTGAATAAATTATTTTAAACTGGCCAGAATAACTCAGAGGAAAGAGACTGAAGGTGGAGTTCAGTCATTTAAGATTAATGCTGACAGCATCCATAACTAAGTCAAAAGACAGATACAGATATATATCTCTAGGTGAGGTTCTGAGGTGAGAAAAAAGAGAAACAGGACAAAATGCAAGTCTAGAAGAGAACTGTAGATGAAGCCACTCATGCAGCGAACTGTTAGAATCAAACGTACAAGAAACCTTCTAAGTTTTTGAGAGAGATGTACTGGCAATGGAAGAGCCAGCTTGCACTGCAGACAGAGTGTGACTGCCTAGCAATTAAGATTAGCCTTCGGCCTCAAGCATCTGTGGACAAGAAGTGGGTCGAGAAAACTGCTCATCCACACACAGGACAGATTCTACAATCTGCAATTTAGAAGAGGCAAGGTAGATAATGGAAAGATAAATATCTCCAGATGGCAGAGCCAGAGACCCTGGAGAACACTGGATTTGAGACTCAGAACAAAGGACAAAATTGAAGCCTAATTAAGGGGCATTTTCTGCCTTCATTGTACAATGTCCTCCTGATATTTTCACAGTAAGGTTCTGGAATTGCTAAGTGTCAAAGTCTGCCTCTTCCTCTTTCTAAGAGGGAATTTTGCAGTGATAATCCTACCCTAATTTCATCATTGAGTATTGGGTTTATTGCTTTTTTTTTTTTTAATCAAGAGGTGCCACATCTGTTTCTTGTTTACAGACTACAGATTATCAACCTTCAGAGTAGAAATTATCATGCATTATCCAACATGCCTGGATTTTGCTTCTGAGCCTGCAATAACATTGGTTTTCTTTCTGAGAGAAGATGTGCTCATTTTACCCACAGAAGGGAGATAAAATCAAATTTGATGATGAGAAGGTCAGAGATGGTAATAATTAGTGTTATTGAACAAACATTTCCTGTCTCTGCTTTCCAGACAAATGGTCATTTTGTATTCAGCCTCCCTTTTGGAGAGAGGCATAGTTGTGTAGCTCGTTTGGGTCAACAAACATAAATGGAAGTGATGTGTAACCCCCCCAGGTAGCTTTAAGAGCCGAGGCATGATTGATTTACTTTTTGCTACATAGTGACCCACAACATTAGAGATGATGGTGGTTCTGTCAGCCTAAGGCCTAGAATAAGAATCTGAGGGCTCAACATCCAAGAAATCTGTAGTGCACAAAGGTGAACAAGAAATGAACTTCTGTAGTTACAAGCCGCTAAGGTCTTGTGGTTGTTTGTTCCTATTGCATAACCTAGCCAGACTTATTATTCCATGAAGAATTTAGCAAGATATAAACCTCTACAGTCAGAACTATTGAGAGGAAAGCTCTGGAAAAAGAAACTGGAAGTCTGAAAAAACATGTTAAAATGTTATATGCACATCTAAAATTTTAATTTATGAAGATTAAATTATTTTATTAATACATTTATACATACATTACAAAGCCTTGATATGTAGATGAAAGAGGAAATATATACTAGTTTATAGGAAGGAGCCTTCAGTTAATGTGAAGAAAAATAATGCAAAATTAGCAAGATGAATATTTACATTATGATGTTAAGATTATTGCGATTCAAATCATTTGGGGAGAAGCATTCATTTATATGAGTGTGAGTGACAAATTCATAAATGTTTTGGGTTTTTTACATTATTCTGATAGATTTCTACATGCAATGAGTATGTTCAAAAGTAACTCAAGTCATTAACATTTGATCTTTAAATATCCTTATAATATTTTTGCTTATATTTATAACTTCGAAAATTACACATTTTTTTTATTTAGGGAGAGATCTGATTAAAATAGATTCACCTATCTTTATTCCAGAATGAATAACTATTTCAGTATTATAAGAACTTCTTTGGCAACCATATATTTTTCTACTCAGAACTAACAATATCCAAGTATCATATCACAAAAAGTATTAACTTATGAGACAATGAGCAGTTGTGTCAATTGTAGACTCCAATTAAATATTTAATCTTTTCATCAAATGTTTTGGTAAAGAAAAGTATTGCTCACAATGAATATATAAATTGATTCTCTCAAGAAATTAACCATTTTCTTCATGTTTGTTCCTGGGACAGAACTCAGTGAGGTCAGACTTTTCTATTAACTTTATTGGCTTATGAGCTAGTGACTCAGTTTTAACTTCATTTTAGAATCACAGGGGATGATTTCTAAAAATACCAATACTCTGATCACAATCTCAGAAATTCTGATTTAATTTGACTAGGGTGAGTCCATGCATTTGGAAAATTTTAAAAAGCTCCCCTGGAGAAACCCTGGATTAGACTAACATGTGGGGTAATGAAGCAGAGTTAAAGAACTACCAGAGACAAAACAAGATTAGTACACCCAAAGCACTGAAATTTAGCCAAGCTATCTTTCTCTGCAGAAATCCACTTAATGTTAGAGGAGTATGCCATCAAAATCCTGGCAAGATAGTGTCTGTGTGGAAAGTAATCAGATTATAGTCATTACATTTTGAAATTCTGATTTTTTTCTGCATGATACACCCACCTGAAATTTTAGAATTTAGTGTAATGCATGACTTGCTTAAGACCATATTTAGTGAACTGGAACATTGGTTCTTGTTTTTGGGGAATTGCATCGAATTTTATATACTATATATGTATTTTATATAATAATTTTTATTACATAAATAATTTTACATAATATTTTTATTACATAATTTTATATGTGTGTGTGCATGTGTGTGTGTAGATTACATAATGTATGCTTTCTGTGTTAAGTATCATGTGTTCTTTTTTGAACATTTCTCTGCTGTGAACAGAGTATAATCAATGATACATGTTGTATAGAGATACATTCTAGATTCTAGAAAAATTCTAGATTCCATTATCCTATAGTATCAAAACCTTGAAGCATCATCTTTGTACAGCTGAGTGCATTACACTCATTGATATACTAGATATCACTGTACTCTCATTTTTTGTCAGTAATAGAATAAGACATCTTCCCTTGGCCAGAAGAAGTTACTATACAAAGAAAGAACCAATTTGCCAAGTGTAGCATTTTAATGCAATACATTCAGTACTCAGTCAGTAAATGCACATTAACTGTGTTCTTGACACTCAAGTCATGGGCACTAATTACAAAATGATATTTCAGAGCTAGTCCTTGTAGAACTAAAAATCTAATTGAATATAAGAAATAGCATTACTATTTCTCCTAGTATTATATTAGAAGACAGTATTTTTTTTGGATGGGGGGGAGATCCAATGTGTTATTCTCACCTGCAATAGGTATAGGTATGTAAAGACAGAGTTAGGAATACAAGCTCAGAGGATAGTCTCCACAGGCCAGTGGAAGGAAAAATTCTACTCTTTCTTTCTTCCTTCCTCCCTCCTCCCCTTCCCTAAATACACCCCATCCCCTCTTCTTCCTCTTCTCTTCCTAGTCTTCCTATTTCTCCTCTACTTCCCTTTTCACCTTTCCCCTTCCTCTTCCTTTCCTCCCTCCTCCTCTTCCTCTTCTTTCTCCTACCCTTCCCTCCCACTCCCCAACCCCATCCACCACTTCTTTCCCTCACCTTTCTACTCTTTTTCCTTTTCCTCTTCCTCTTCTTCCTCCTCCTACTCTTCATCTTCTTTTTCACAAATTTTGGGGAAATTGATCAAATACTAATAATTGTGTCATGGCCTAACAGCAACTTCTTCAGTGAAGACCATCATGGAAATGTACATGATCCAAAGAACCAATCACCATGAGGATCAATGAATCAAGGGCAAGTAGTCCAGCAGTGTCTGACTTTACAAAAAATGATGGGATGATCAGGAAGACAGCTTGCACTAAAGGAGAACTCAGATTGCACCTCTACACTGTCATTTTTTGATGGCAATGTCATCCTATCAAACATGTAATTGAGTTTCTTAAAAGCCATAGAATAGTTTCTCTATTTTCATATATCTATTGTCATGGCAACAAAAGCAGAAGACCCACAGAGTGATGAGTCAATTGAAATTATCAAGGAAATTCTGATATAAACTTCTCTATTTTCCCTTGCCTGAGAAGACTCAGTCAAAAGTCTATTAAATGGGATCCTTTTAAACACTTATTTCTCCCCAATGTTTATAATTCATTGTTTCCATATTTAAGATCATTCATCAAAGTACATGTTCATGTTTTCTGCTAAAGTAAGAATTTCTAAGTGACTCTAGTTGTAAAATGCAGGCCTTTTAATGATATATGTAAAGTTTCTTTCTTGAGTTAGTTTATTCTTAATGAACATATAGAAGCGCTACTTACCTTCAAATGTCTCATCACTGATGATTCTATTATGAAGGAATAGCCATCAATAGATTTTGTAAATTTCCTGTTTTAGCAACAGAAGCCAGTACAGACACCTCTGCCCTAAATACATCTAAAATTTGTGTTACTCTTTGATCTGCGCCCTTCCTGACACAATACTCAATAAGCCTTTATATAATGGCTCAGAGTTAGGGGACACATGGTAAGGATAAAATTAAAAATAAAATGATGCAAAATTGATCTTCTTTTGTAAAGGGGAAAAGATCACATAAATGTTCTTCACTTTGGGCATCAAGGAAAAAGCAGAGTCCTAATTTAACAAAGTTAGAGAACACTCAGTAGAGTTAGTATTTTTGTCATCTTTTTTCCTGGAGTCATTTAACTTTCAATACAGTGTGATTATAACAAAATCCAGCATTGTTGAATTATCATAATAAATCACCTGTTTGAAGGAAATTGGAATTTATAACACAGTTACCGCATACATTTGGTATAATTATCCTAGGATCAATCCAAGGAATCTGTGTAATGTTGATTTTCACAGTAATCCATAAATCACTAAAATAGAGTGCATGTATTAAAATTAACTCTGTTGAATGAGGTTATTGCACTTTTAATTATGCTATTTATTCCTGAGATATCTGATCTGGGTAAAGGGAATTAACATAAACTGTGAATTGTGTCATACCTCTAGTTCTTGACTAAGCTAAGCATCATTTGGGTATGACTTCGCTTCCATTTCTATTTACCTTTGAAATGATTTGATGAATGAGAATAAGGCAACTGAGACTTGAAAATACAGTTTATTCACTGTGAATGATTGAATGTGTCATAAAATATTCTCAAGGGACCACAGTAGGAAAGTATTCCCAGACAGGACTACAGAATTGCCAAGAGAAAATTTGAAATCATGGTCAAGTCCAAGTACAAGTTCCAAATACAAGGTTTTTGCAGCCAAGATGTTTGGTCTTCCTGGGAATACAGGACCAACCTCAGTGAATTAATTTTCCTTGTTTGTTTCAAATATATTTCTTACTGTATCAAAAATTCCCTAGTCTGTCATGAATTTCTCCAAAAATTTCATTACTGAATCTGTCATAATTGTTTTCATGTTGGTAAATATAAGAAGAAGGATGCAGACAACTAACCTTTAGTTTTGCTGTTAGGTGGCATTGGTGAACACTAAACTTACAAGGCTAATATGAGACAGAAAGGCAAAACCATGGTTCAAGGAAAATTTTATGATGCAAATTCACATAAAACTTCTTTATTGATAAGGATATATCTACTGTTCCTAAAATAATATTATATATTCTGATGTGTCTGGTCACTATCATAAAATAATATTTTTACACTTAAAATTATAGAAACTAGAGTACAATTAATGAATATCTTAATTGTTTTAGTTTTGTTAAATTATTTGAAATGCTTTCAACTAAATAATAGACTCAAAAACTTTATATCTTTGTTTTTTAGACTGTGTCTTTTACGTGTAAAGATGCCTTTCTTGACACACTTACCTGCTAAATTTTCACCCATATTTCCAGGAACAACATTAATCTGTTTATTTTATATTGTGCCTTTAACAAAAAGTTTGCACACAAAAAAAGGAAAAATGGCAAATCAAAAATATAAATTTTAAACGTAAGTTCTAAATCCTATCTTAAAAACCCCTGCTAAAGTGTGTTTGTGGTTAAACATAGCAAAATTAACTCAAACTATGAAAAATATGGTGGATGGGTAGAGTGGGGAGTGGAGAGGACAGTATTATTTACAATAACCAAGATACAGAAGCAACCTAAGTGCCCCAAAAGAGACAAGTGAATCAAGAAGATGTGGTATATATACACAATGGAATACTACCAGCCATCAAAAAACTCATGCCATTTGTAGGCACATGGATGGAGCTGGAAGAGATTGTTGATGTTAATAAAAATAAGCAATAAGGAGTAAAGCAAATGCCCAATGGTATCATCTATAATTGGAATGAACAGAAACTAAACAAAGAATCAAACAAAGAAAAATATTGATACCAACACAACAGCTGATCACAGATCTGGGATACGCAGAGTGGGACAGTGAGGGGGACAAGTGAGAAGGGCAAGAAGAGCACAGTAGACAACAGTGGAGGACTATGGGTGCGTTGGTGGGAAGAGTACTATGAGGACTATACCTGAGGGGGGAATTATATACTTTCAAAATACCAACAAGGATATAAAACAATGGTACTTCGATTAAGAAAATATATTTTAAAAAATGAATAGACGAAATTTGGATCAAACAATGAAGCTGACAAATAAAATGTAGACCTTGACTGGAACTAATATTCCTAATCTCTTACTATGCATGGGGAGTTAAGACTAGGACAAGTAGCCCTTGGTGGTGGGGGGGGGGGAAGATGTGGGTTCTTTGAGCAAAATGAACATTGAAAGTCAAGTCAGAAACAGAACACTAATGTCAAATCCAGACAGTTCAAGGGAAAAAAGTCATGACTTCAATGATAGAGAATTAAAGGACTACCTGAGGTTAAACAACAGCCAAACACAAAACAAAGAAAGCAAGAATACCAAGCAATCAGATTTTGTCAAAGAGAGATTGTTTAGAGTCAACATCAGTAGCTTCTCCTCACTCTTGACACGCAACTACAGGGCTGCACTGGAAGTACTTAAAGGTTGATTTGCATCAATCTTCAAACACTCCTACTTAATCTCCTGGGTGAAACAATCACTAAATCAGATTATCAATTCACACTGAAATAAACCAGAGATTTCGTTCAGTACAAAGCATTACTAAAAATGTCAAGGGCACAAGTCATTGTGAAGTACAGAAAGGGAGAGGTGTTGTACACTTTGCTGGTCCTTCTTGGGGGTTCAGGATGCTCTGTGATTGACATTAATATAAGAAGTGTCTAACATATATGATGCCACATTAATTACACAGATGGAAGCTTATTCATCACAAACTGTCTCTGCATCATATTCAGATAGTTTCATATTCATACCTTCTTGTGGTGTTTTTCATAAAGATATGCCCTATAAATCCATAGATTCCAATCTATTATATGCAAGTTAGACCAATGGTGCTGCACTAATACGGTTCTTTCTCTGTGCCCCTAAGATCTCAGTTGTGTCTCAAGGTGGAAATTTCAAATTCTCTGAACTTTTCTTATCTTCTAGATTCAGTTTGGCAATTTTATTTCTTTTTTTGATTTTTAAAATTATTTATACATAAATTTCACATCTTTGCAATGCCAGGGATTCACCCCTGCCACCTTCCCCCACCCTCCTTGCATTCCCCCCTGCCTGAAGTTGTGTGCTTCAGTTTGGTGCTTAGCTTGTTTTGACTTTTCCTCAAGACTTTTGCTTATTTTTTCCTATATCCCATATATTAGTGAAGTCATTTGGTGTCTGTCTTTTTCTTTTTGATTTGTTTCTGGCAATATGATTTCTTCTAAGTATATCCATGTTATCATAAAATCATCAAATTCGTCATTTTTAATTGATGGGTAATATTCCATTTTGTATATATACCACAGCTTTTTCATTCAGTCATCTGTTTGGGGGCATTTAGGTTGCTTCCAAGTCCTTGCAATTATAAACAGTGCTTCAGTAAACATCTGAGCACAGGTGTCCCTTTGTACCCACATTGTGGTCTCTTTTGGGTAGACTCTCAAGAGAGCAATTGCTGGCTCAAATGGTAGTTCCATTTTTATTAATTTGAGGGTCCTCTTAAGTAGATGGTAATTCCCTGTTGCACAGCATCTAGACCTTCTGTTTTAAATTATAACAGTAGCTTCTAGAACCAGTGTTTTGAGCTGGAGACTTATTCCTCCTTTAATCCATCCTTCAAGCTGCCATCAAAATCAATGTCCTTTTCTTCCCCTGGATAACACAAGTCTCATTATGTTATCCCAATTTAATTTGCTTTAATGGTTTTGCATTGTCAAAAGGCTAAATTTAGGGCCCTATAATTCTCTAGCCACTGGTAGAAGGACTGTGTAACTTATACTCCACTCCAAAATTATCAGGCAGTTGGTTTAATGTATTTTTTGTTTTGAACATAACTTTATAATTACTTCATATTATCTGCCTTGTAAGTGTCTAAATATTTCAGGATCCCATTGGTTGTCAGTTTTACATTTCTTCTAGGCATTCTGGATAATTCCATAGTAGTATTTTGTATTGAAAATAACATTTAAAAATAATACACTTTTTTTTGCCCACCCTGATCTGTCCTAAATTCTGGTGACACTCTCTCCAATAGTTACAGCTGTTGTTTAATGAATCTTATTCATTCTTCTGAAAATATATGGTAATATTTTTGTGGAAAGATGAAAAGAAAAAAATAAACTTAATAGGATTCCTTATAGAATCACATGTTAAACTATGTCTCTTTGCAGCAAGAAAGAAGCTCTTTTTATCATGTTCCTGTAAGTCATGGAAGGCAAACTTACACACAATTTCATGTTATACAAGACAAAGTGCCAGCTCCTTAGTTGAGAGAACACAGTCACGGAACATGATCAGATGTTCAGTGACTAAAATAATTTTGACTGGCCATGAAAGAAGGAGGATGATAATGAATAGCATCATCCTTGTCTGAAATTCTACAAATTTTCAACTACAAGTAAAATAGATATTCAAGTAACCATAAATGCTGTGCAGCTCAAGAAAATAGCACAAACTCCTCTTAGAAACATAGTACACTCCTTTTTGTTAACAAAATACTAAGGAATAAGAGTGTGGATGAGAAACACTAAAAATATTCTTGCTAATTCATAGAACTGATATTGAAGAATTTGTTTATATTACCCATTTTATATATATACATATAAACTTGTTTCATATAACCTAACTTTTTCAATATATAATATATACATTATATTAAAATGTTGTTAAGATTTAGCGTAGTCTTATTTCAAGAGGTTTATTTCGTTTGCTTGTTTTTGAGACTGGATCTCACTATGTTGCCCAGGGTTGTCTCGAAACCACAGACTCAAGTGATCCCCAGCTCAGCCTCCCAGGTAATTGAGATTACAGACATGTGCTACCATTCCTAGCTTCAAGGTACTTATTAAATAAAGCCAATGCCTCAAATTGTGAATATTGGGACAATAAAACTTGAGTTGCACTTTTTGACTAAGGGTACGTTTAACTTATGTTTGCCAACCTTTATGTAGTGGGAGGCAGTCAGGCATGACACATGGAGAAGAGATGGTTTTATGTTTCTGACAAACCAGATGACATTTGGAACAAACCCTCCTGTCTAGAGCAGTAATTCTTATCAAGGGATTCATTGCTCTTAGATAATTAAACTATTCTCTATATTTCACAAAGACATGGGCTATTAAAATTTGTGCCATAATCAATTTTACGCTTCCCCTGAGAAAAACTTTGGACATGACATGTCTTATTCACTTGGTTGAAGAATACTAGAAAAGAACTTCTACCCCTGAATTATGTGTTTTAATTTCTAAAATATAAACATTTTCACACATTTAACTTGAATGACTGTAACGTATCTTGGAAAAGAGATGCATCTCTGTAATGAGAACTATAATTCTAGGTTGTATCCTGAAAATTAGTAAAGATAAAAACAAATGTTATGGAATTTATTTTACTTAGTATTTTTTAAATTTTTGACTCCATTTGACATACTAAAAAAAATGATATGCAGAAGTAGCACTAATTATGCAAGGAGTCTATATACACAGTTTATTCTAAGAGGGTCCTAAGACCCACATTTCTCTTTGTCTACCTAGTAGAACATAAATCATTAACAGGTACAAAAGGAGTGACCTAAATGAGACTTCATTGTTTTCATTTTTATATTTTTCTCCAAAATCAATTCCATATGTCCTCTAGAAATAGACATGATTTAAAGTCCCTAAATCTTAGTCTTTTCATTCATGATATGGAGATAATGAATGTCTTAAGTCCTAATCATATCAAAGGACTGAATGAAAGCTAGCAAGTTAGGATGCTCAGCATACACAGTAAGTGCTCAATAATATTACATGTTATCTCAAAAAGTAAAGCTAACATGAATTATGCTATTAATACAGAGCTACACAATTCCATTTTTTAAACTACGGTTAATCAAATTTTGAAGACTAGACACTGCTATGGATAATTAGGAATAAGAAAAATCATACTGCAAAAATATTGAATTAAATCATCACATAGATGCTTGGTGGGGGTTGTAGTCTCTTCTAAATAAAAATACAAAATAAGAATAAAACAGTGTGTATGCCAGACTTAGTCATTTCTTTCCTTGAACCTGCTCCAAAATACATAGCACTTTACTAACTGATTTGTTTGAAAAAGAGAAATATCTTATGTGCTATTTGATTTTTCACAAAGGCAGTGTATTATTAATATGATATTGAAAATTATTTCAACTCCAGAAGTCTTTATTTAATTAATATTCAGTTAATTCAGGCACAAAATAACATGTTGAGTTACTGAATGGGACACAATGGAAACTCTTTCTTTACAAGAGAAAAGTTTTTGTCTTTCTTTTTTATAAATGTATTCATAAAATACATTCACACCAAGAAAAGTGCCTGGAATTGGACAGATTTTCAATGGTCTTTTATTGAATGAATGAAAATAAATGTGAATAAACATCTATCTATCTATCTATCTATCTATCTATCTATCTATCTATCTATCTATCTATCTATCTTCTATCTACCTCACACTTATCTGCTTCCTTTTCATCACCTTACATAGTACAGCATAAAAGAGGTAAAAAGTTCTAAAAAAAAAAAAAAACTAATGAGGACATAATTTATAGTACTTCTTTCTTATCTTAAGTACTGGATTTGTTTTAAAGTTTGTGTTCTATTTGTTATTCAAGTTCATATCAAATGAAAATCATAAATCCCTACCAAGCCTTTCAATCTCATCAATAAGTCAGCATCTGTTTGTCTTGTGGGAGGATTTAGAAAACACCATTTGAAAAATTTCACTTTGTTCTCACAGGACTAGTATCTTTCTCTATCATCTCTGTTTTAATCATTAACTCAATCTGTGTGTAAATGCATGTATTATTAAAGGAACTTTTACAAGTAAATACTTTTCCATATCCTAGATAGCTATTTAACTATCTTAGCTTGAAGTAAATTGCAGGTAATTTAAAGCTGTCAGAAATAATTTTTAAAAAGTGACTTGGTACAAAAAAAAGTTTGTTCTATATTCACATTGTAACTGCCATTGCTCCATGATTCATGAATACCAAGCTCAAAATAATATAAGTGTAGTAGAATGCATTAAGAAGACTATATGGCATTTTGCTTATATCTACATAATATTGCAAAAGAGATAACATGAATTAGGGGATAAAAAATGTGTGTGATTGCTACTTTCTACCTTTTAATAATCTATCTTATTTAAGCAAATATACCTCCCAATATCAGTATATTTTGGTAGTAGAAAGTTCATTATCTTAATTATTACCTTATATTCTCAGTTATTTTATGTCACTATTTTGCATCAAAACATAGTTCTTTGTGAAATTCCCAGAGACTAATTTTGTCTAATTAATATAATTCATCTCCAACACTGACACCACCCTTACAACATTAGATCACTTATAGAGCAGAGTACAGATAAGGGGAAAAATAGATAAGGGGAGTCTATACATGACTCTCTTCTCCAAACCTTTACTTCACATAGTTTATCGACTATGCACATGCCACCCATCAGTTAACTTTCCTATAAGTCATTATTGAGAGATGGTGTAGACACTATATATCTGCCTACCTAAATGCTTGAATATCATTTAAATTACCCTTCAGTAGACAGAAATTATACTGAATGTCCTCCACTTAATATTTGAATTAATCAATATGCCATAGAATAACAGATATTAGTTATTATCTGCAATATTTTAACAAAATAGTTCTTTAGGTTACTCTTTCCCTTCATCCAGAAATATGAGCAGAGCCCCAAGAGAGACAGTTCTCTGCAAAAGAGTTGTGTGTGTTCCTGGTGAAACAGGGTAAAAAGAGACTTTCTGACTTGAACTTTAACTGGATACAGCTATCTGCTTGCTTCTTTCTCT